>JABUQX010099584.1:7500-30000 GCA_015478945.1 Trachelipus rathkii
ATATATATATATATAGTATGATATAATATATATAATATATGCTTGTATTATATATATATTATATATATAATATATAATATATAATATAATATTATTATACATATATATATAAATATATATATAAATATAATACTATATATATATAGTAATATATATATATATATATATGTATATAATATATAATAATATTAGTAGTTCAAAGAATAGAAGATCAAGCCATATATTTATTAAAATCCTTAAGAATAATATGAAATCGTATACTTTTACATTGCTAACCTAACCTAACTCTATACTCTTTTCTAGGAGTTAAAGAATCTTTACTTTTTAAGCTTCACAGATATTTGGTTTATTAAACTTAATAACACATTTTCCTCAATATTATTTTAATTTAATTAAAGAAGAGGAATGTTAGCTTGGCCGAGGGCGAGAAGAAAGGTGCGACAATAAGAGAAGTGAATAGGTGTTTTTTTAGAATTAAAGGGATGTGGGTCGGCCCAGGGGGATGAACCCCACAATTGACGAGATTATAACCCCCCCAACCAAAAGTTTTTTTTTGAAGTGGGGGGGGTTTTTTTTTGTCGCAGTCTCGTGAACCTAGGGTAGATTTTCTGACTGCGACAGTAAGTGGGGGGCTTTCTTTTCAACTTGCGTCATGTTCTTCTACTTTGTTTCGATGTATGTCACGCACCTCACAACTAACCTGGGGAAAGGAGGTGGATGATATATATTATATATAATATATTATATTATATTATATATAATAATATTTTTATATTTTATTTATATATATATATATTTATAATAATAATATATATTATAATATATAATAATTAAAAAATATAAATTATATATTATTATATATATAAATTATATATATATATAATATATATATTATATATATAATAATATATTAATATATATATATATAATATATTATATATATATATATATATATATATATATTATATATATAAGTATATTAAATATAATATAATATACATTATAAATATATATATAATATATATATATATAATAATATATAATATATATATAATTATAATATATATATATATATAATAATATAATAATATATATAATCATATATAGTTGTATATATATTTATATAATATATATTAGTATATATATAATATATATATATAATGATATAGGTATATATATATAATTTATATATATATATATATATATATATATTATTATATATTTATATATATATTATTATATATTATATATATATATATGGCGAAATTATAGAGTGATTACCCGTCGATAGTCTCGAAAACTCGATACTATTACAGGAAAACAAATTACATATTTGGAATCAGCGTATAAAAATTATTACCGGAAATGTAAATTTTTTTTTAAGCTCATTTAGGGGGCTCGAGCTGACGGGGGTACGCTCATTTAGGGGGCTCGAGCCGAACGGGACAACGGCGTTCACGTAAGGCGGAGAGACCACTACTTCGTGCCATCTTGCGCGTATTACTCTATGATTTTTTTTAGTTAAAAAAATAAAAGAAGTTATTGACTAATATAGTCAAAAACACTCAAAAGCAAATTTATAAAATTTTTATTTTGTCTTACCTACAGAACTTCGCCGGCAAAAAAACTGACCAGTCAACGATTGTAGGAGAAGATAATCCTAAAAATTTCCTCGACTAACAATAATAAAATCATGTTGTCTTTCTCCATTACGAAAAAAAATTATTTTAAGCACTGTACTGTATTTTATGCAAACATTCCATAAAAACGTATTTCTTTTTATGGCACTATAGCTTTTCATACACTTCTTTTTAGCACATCTATATCTACAGTTATTTCTAAATTCATATAACTTACAATCTTTTTTGCATTTAACACATTTTTTACAACTTATTAGTAAATTAAAATGTTTTAGAAAACCGACTAATTCATACTTATTAGAACATAGCGAATGCACATCATCTAGCAACATTGTCCGAACGAATACTAATTTTCTTATTCTGTATCCCGTTCGAACGCCATTATCAAATTTAAAAGACTTATCGTACATTTCACAAATATTTCAAACTTTTTTTTTCATTCTATAATTTCCCGAAAATCACACATTTCGGTAATAAAATTCGTAAGCTCATTCAAAGTATATCATTTGCTTTCCTGTAAAATATTCGTAGTTTCCTACGATTACGAAAGGGTACTAAAATGCAATTTCACTACATAGTATATATATATATTATATAGTATATATATATATATAATATATTATATTATATATATATATATATATAAATTATATATTATATATATATAAATTTATATATATATCTATATATAATAATAATAATATATATATTATAGTATATAATATTATTATATAGTATTATAGAGTATAATATATATATATATAGTATATATATAATTATATACTATAGATAATAATATAGTATATTAATATATATATATATAATAAAATAATATATATATAATATATATAGATATATATATAGTATATAATATATATATATAATATATAATATAATATATATTATATAATTATAATATATAATATTATATATATATATATATATGTATAAATAATATTATATATATGTATATATATAGTATATATAGTATATATATATGTGTATTGATATATATATAATAAGTAAATATATATATACTATATATATATATATATATAGTATATATATGTATATATATATTATATGTAATATATAGGTAATATATATAAATATATGGTAGGTATATAATATATATAAATATAGATTATATAATAATATATATATTATATATATAATATAATATATATATAATTATATATATTATATTATATATATATATATTATATTATATTACTATATATATTATATATTATATTATATATATATATATATATATATATATATATTATATAATATATATATAATAATATAAATTATAATATATATGATATATATAATATAATATATAAAATTATATATATATATATATATATATACTATAATATATATATATATATATAGTAATATATAAATATATATATATAATATATATATTATATTATAGGGTATAATAATATAATATATATAATATATGTATATATATATATATCAGAGGCGACTCCTGCACTCGTGCTACTCGTGGTCAGCACGAGTTAACATTATAGAAACCTATCTATTTTTGCAAATTTCATAATTTTACGATAATATTCTCTTATGTTTTTTTGCTAAAAGTGAAAGTATATATTTAATAAAATTATTACATAATAAATATATAAGATTATGCAAAATTGAAAAGAAAAAGGGCAGAATAGCCGCTACTTAAATAACGCTTTTAACACATTAAAAATAGGACTAACCCGTGCCCAAAGCAGTTGGCGGATATCATATTAGTGAATTTAGAGTATAAAGATTATTTTTAAAATAGCTAAGTTTTATAAATTAAAAATGTTTAAATAACAATTAATTATAGGTTCTTTTCCGTTAAAGCAAAAAATTATTTAGTTAAAGAAATTAAAATAATTAATATATAATAAAATACATTAGAAAAAAGTTAAGGAAAAAATAAAAAATAGCTGAAATATTATTAAAAATTTAAGTTAGTCATAGAAATTAACAAAAAAACGGTTTCCCCCCCAAAAGAACATAATTTAATTGCACTAAACTTCAAGTATTTAATAATAAGTATATATATAATATATAATTATATAATAATAATATATATTATATAATATATATAATAATATAGTATATATATATATGATATAATATATATATATATATATATATATATAAAGATATATATATATTATATATAAAGTATATTATATATATAATATTAATTATTAGTATAGTAATATATATAATTAGTATATATAGTAGAGTATGTATAGTATTATTATATATATATATAAAGGGTAAATAACTTGATAAATATAATATATGAGATAAATATATATATATATATATAGATGATATATATATAGTATAGTATAGATATATATATATTATATATATATATATATATATTTATATATAATAATATATATATATATAAAGTAAAAGTAAAAATATCTATATATATATATAATAGTATATATATATAGTTATATATTATATATAATATTATATATATTATATATAGAGAGAGAGAGAGAGAGAGAGAGAGAGAGAGAGAGCAAGAGGTAGAGATGAAGGAGCAGAGAAAGAGAGAGAGAGCATCAACATCTTATAAATGAAACATTTAGTTTGAGAGAGCTAAATAAAGTATATAGTGCTATATGAGATGATAGTGAAGGTAAAAATAATGATAATAAAGGTATATAGGTTAAATAGATGGAGATAGAAAGGGCATCATATATGGTGAGGTATTATAGTAGTGGTAGTAATAGAATTGGAAAAGTAAGGATATATAGTATTAATGTATAAATATCTATATGATATAAATAAAGATGGGCGTAGGCAGGGGATCATTTAGGAGGAGGGCATAGAGATTTAGTGCAATATATAAGTTAATCTATATAAATAGTCTATAACCTAGAAATAAATGTAAAATATGTTAAAAGATAAGTATTAATATAGTAGTAATAAGATAATTATAAATATAAAAGGTAATTGGTAATTAATTATAGTAATATAAATACTATATACTATAATATGATTATATAATACTATAGAATATATTAAAGTAAATATATAATAGAAATATATAGAGATAAAGGTATAATATAATAGTTATTATACAGGAAGAAGTATAATATGAGGTATGAGTAATAATATAGTTTATATATATTAGAATATAATAGGTATAATAGAGAGTATAAGAATATTATAATGATAGTAGAAGTTTAGGGTATATATACTAATATGTATGAAATATCTACTAGTTATAATAATATGGGGAGATATATGATATAATAGTATCTATATAATTTAATATATAATATATATATATTATATATAGGATATATATATATATTTAGCGCAAGCGTTTATTGGCGGCCGCCAAATTCTATCTAACATTAACTTGAGAGGTTCAATAGCGGAGATACTGGTCAGAAGAAGCTAGCTTTATAAAAGCACACAGCTAGTAGACTTTCAAGCCAATGTGAAAACGAAAACATTTATAAAACTATTAGATATAATGTATGTATAATACGTTTGTAAATTCAAGTATACTCCAATTCATTATCATACGATTGATATATCTTTTTCAGATTTTCTATCTAAATAAAACCCTTAAAAACGTCGATCTAGGCAGAACATATAAGGTCATGATTTATATATCGCCAAAGATTTAGGAGGGCAAGTGGTCCCCCCCCCTGACACCCCCTGCCGACACCATATAATATATATTAATATATATATAAGATATATGATATAATAATATATATAGTATATATAATATATAAAAATATATAAATAAAGTGTAATATATATATAGTTAGATATATATATATATATTAGGTAATATATATATATCATATTATAATTACAAAAGTTACCTATCTATATAAGTATTATTGATTTTTAATTAAGAAATAATAAATTATAGTATTTTTTAATTTTTATTAAAATTAAACAAATGCTTATAGTTTGTAGAGAGGTAATTTACATGTATGTTTTTCTTATAATATAAATAAGTAATTATTAATTGAAAGAATGTACTTACATTCCGTGCCTAAAGGTACACAAAACTTTAATTTATAATGGAGAAGAGAATCGCAGATATGATCTCTAATGACGTAGCAGCATCGTATACTAGTGTTAAAAGTAAGACAACTGATACTTGCCCGACATGATGGTAGAGGAGAACCAGTATAACTTGTGTCAAACGAATTTATGCAAGAAAATTCAAATTAATAATTATATATAGATTGAAATATATTAATTATTTTTACTTAGGTTATATTTTAATAAGTAACATCAGAATTTCTTCAAATTCCAAGTCAGGATTGAAGTTTATCTATCTTCTTAACCAGAAATTTGGCAATATTCGGATCAGCATTTACGTAACCATATCATAGTAGACTTACATGCTAAAGCCTCTAAACATCTTATTCGGATTTTTGTTTTGATATTTAATGTAAAGACCCAACAATAACTGGCGTAATAGTCTTATTTTATTACTAAAAACCTATATTATTTCAAAATTATCGGTTTATGGGAACTTGCTAATATATAAAATAGTATAATAAATATATATATATATATATTAGTAGATATATATATAGAATAATATAAATTATATATATATATATATATCTATATATAAAGATATAGTATTATATAATAATAATATAGATATATATATATATATATGATATAATATAATATAATAATATATATAAATATATATATATTATATATTATATATAAGTTAAATAAATATGATTATAGTATATTCGGTAGAATAGAATAATATCTATATTCGATATTAAATCGAAAAAGTTGCGTTCGGCATCAATACACTTAATAATCTTACAGTTGTGATTAGTAGGTTAGAAAGTATTATGTTGCAATCTGATTCAATTTTGTGTTTTAATTTATTAATTTTATATTTATTTCTAGACAAACTTTTTTTTGTCTGATAAAATTATATGCAACAAAGTAAAAATTTTAAATTTCTTTAATAAAAGACATTTTCTGCAAACAGCTCCGACATGCATAAAAGGAAAAACGTGCGAAAAATCGTCTTGATTAATGTTTTTTCATGATTACGGGCGAAATATACAATTACTAGGAATAATTAATATGAAAAGTTTTTAAGAAATATAATTAGGATTATATAATACTTATACATAATATATATATACATATAACAATCACCTATATATATAATATATATCTTATAATATATATATATATAGCTACTGTACCATTATAAATACATATATATATATATATACTATCATATATATAATATAAACTATGACTAAATTATATTATATATATATATATCATACTATATATATATAGTAGCTATATATATATATAGATAATATATATATATATAAATATATAATAATAATATATATTCTAGCTATATATATATATATTGTTAAATATTAATAGAGTAGATAAGTTTTAATTTGAAAGATATTTAGATTCGATGCTTGAGAGAAATTATAGAGAATAATTTGAAATAAAAGATTAATAAATAAAAAATAAAAAAATATGCTTAAGCAAACCAAAAAGCCTTCAAATTTATAGTGGGTAGTTTTTAAATAATTTCTGATAATTGATATTATCAATAAATGTTTGGAACATATTCGGATAAAGTTGTCAATTACTTAAAACATATGTATTTGTTCTTTATACTCAGCCACCAAATTCTAGTTTCTTGAGAGAAGCATATAAGATATTCATAGTATTGTAGAAAATATTAAAAATGTTATTAAAAAAAAAAATAAAATACGATAAAAAAACAAATATAAATATTTGTAATTTTTGATCTGAATCTGTATATGTGTTTTCCTTACTTAGGTGAATAATTTGATCAAAAAAGTATTAGAATATCATCAAATAATATTAGACCAGGAGATGAAGCTTTGTGGGATGAAGCATAAATGACAAACAAGCACACCATTTAAAATAAATTTTTGTATATTTTCTATATATTTACATATAATATATATATATATATATAGGAATCTAGTATATATGTGTTTTCCTTATACTTATGTAGAACTTAAATTAGACAATAATTACAAATAGCAGACGACGAGGATATATATATATATATATTATTATAATAATATAATATACTATAATAGCTCATAAGATATAACATAATATACAGAAGCAGTATATGATATATTATATATATATATCTATGATACTATATAGCTATATCGCGTGAGTAATAGATACTAGAGTACATATATAATGAATAAGAGTAGTTTGGAATGAATTCTTACAAAGGCATTTAATTTTTATAGTGGAATTTACAAGTAATAAGGAAAAAAGTAAGTTAAGAAGCTTTTTAAAGTTTTTTTTGAAAGCAATGAAAAATGAGGCTGTTGACCACAATGCATTTTGTTAAAGCAATATTTTCAACTCATTAGCAAGTACTCGAATACAATTTATAAAGAAAGAAAAAGTTGAAAAATATCGAAGATACAAAGTTAATAAATTAAAAAAAATCGTAGAGAGTCGGTCGAACACATAATAAATCTATAAAAGCTCAATACGTAAAACAGATGTGAAGGGCATTAAGTGTGTAGTGGTGATGAAGGAAAGAATTTACGATTTATAAATAGATATAGATCATTAATAGATTATATTATACAAGAAGATAACTACCCAGCGTTACCGACCCCACTAACTAGACAACTACTACTATCATACTTAAACACATAGTCCACTATACATATCCCTACCTATGTCAATACTCATGACTAATATATCCGCGCCTATTACTATACCGCCAGGCTCAGTATTCACTCATGACCCTACTATACTACGAAATACCGGATACCGTATATATACGCTCAAATCATATAGTAGCAGAATATATGAGCATCCAGGCTCACACTCCAACATATATATAACATCCACATAATAGCCACAGACTATTATATCACGAAGCGCTCAGATACTCACACCAGGTACTATCTCACTCACTACATAATACGAATTCGATCACTAAATACTCACGCAGGTTCCTGATAAAGTCATTCTTTGACACGTAATCAATATCACGGTTTCATTGAGAAAACCAATTAGAAAGCAATTTCAAGAAGTTTATTGTTGGATAGTTAATTTAAATATAAAACAAAAAATAACAAAAAGATAGTCTTTAGGAGGATTAGAAAACAGTGTCAACGGATAATGATGGACTTAAACGATGCATCAGTTAAGTGCATCATTGACAAATTTTAACGCGTGTGATACCAAAGAAATGAACTGTGTCAAAAAATTAAATACTGAATCTCGGAATTGAAAGGAACATATGAGTTGCGTTAATTGATAATATAAACTCAGGTAAAGGTAAAAAAAAACTGAGTCCCTATCACATGCGTCGAAACCAGTGAAGGATTACTACCATGTGCAACTCTTAGAAGCTCTCTCTATTCGAATCTACAATGAATCAGTCAGGACAAGGTAATGGGATGTGTTATTGCTCAATAAAAAGAATATAAGTGATCGGGACGAGCGTATAGATTAGCGCCCAGATTAATTTTAAAAAAAGTAAAGATGAAGACTAGTGATTAGCAGTATGACAATATGTGATGACAATTATGGACAACCTAACTTTGTCTGACTATATACTCTTGCAAAGAAAGAGTGCCAATTAATGTTGATCTAACTTTTAAAATACACACATAATAATATATTCATTAATAAAAGTGTGAAAAAATAAACTAAAATTAAACATTCAAATAGAATAAATTAATTCTATAGATGTAAAACACAAATTCTGAGAACGGACAGGGTCAAAACGAAGCGAGGCACGGCGAGCGGGCGGCAGAACGCAGCCTCCAAACCGGGAAGAAACCATAGATAGAAAGAAGTTATTTTTATGTGCTTTATAGAATAGTAGAAACAGTAAAGTAGTAGTATAGTGAAGGTAGAAAAATAATTTGTAATTGATAGTATAGTATATATATATAGTATATAATATTAAATAACCTAAAACTAGACAGGGAGACGAAGAATATATCTCGAGTGGGGAGGGGCGGCGCCGGAAAAAAACCTCAAGTATGAGGCAAAGGGGAAAATAGAATAAGAAATAATAACGAACTAAGACGGCGAAGCGAAAAATAAGTAAATAAACAAGTGACTAATAGTATAAACCTATAGAAAGTAGGAACGACATGACAAGGGACTACAAACTCCTAGATGAATCGCTAATAAATCAGTAAAGTAATGATGATAACCAGTATCACTAATATATGAGTGGTCGCTACGCAAAGGAACAGGGGTAAGAGAAACCAAACGAGGACAAAGCAAAGGAGCGGAACACTGTATGGTGTAACGAAAGCGAAAAACAACAGCTGAGCGAGTGGAAGCGGTCGGGGAACACGACAACCGGCCCCCCACAAGGAAGCGCCCTGCCAAGAATGGCAGGTTGGCAGAATGTGCACACTCACACCCACCTCAACAATATTCCAGAGTACGCAGATCCAACAAGTCCATAGAAAGTCACTCCATAGTGTTGTGCACAGGAGATGACACTGTCTTCTAGATGTTCTCCACAGTTAGTTTATCGAAATACTGTGAAAGAAAATGATATATAAATATTACAGTAGTAGATAATGTGACCATCGCGGGCATACCACTAGCGCACCCCATCACTTAGAAAAGACTGTCATGTATAAACAGACTAAAGTTCTCCTAGTATAGTGCATCTTTACTCCAATTTAGTCTCTTAAAATCTAATGTACATTAAACAATAGATATTTTCGTATCACAACTGAAGTAAGATCTCTAGATATCTGAAATCTATCTGTCAAGAAATAGAAATCTTAATGGCTATCTATACACTAGTAACTGTCGACTAAGCAGAAAAACCTGCTGAGAAACATATACCTATAGTAACGCTAAATGAACGTTGACATACGTAGAGTATAATATAGAGTGAGAAATGTAAGGTATGATAATAGTAAGACAGTATCTCTCCTACCTAGAAACAGAATAACGTAAGAATATGTAATGCTATATATATAACTACGCAGTACACGAAATACTAACTACTACTATAAACCACTAATATAGGGGACCAAACTCAGTAGTAAGCTAGTTACTATAAACTCAATAAGCTCACTAGTATGAGTGTAACGGAGGCTATCTAAATAAGCAAATAAACAAACATAGTACATAACATAAGGCCTACTATATATACGATAACTTTAGCACTGGGCTCATACTATCGGAGCCAATCTATATAGCCAGGCTAGCTGAGTAGCCCTACAGCGGTCGTCTAATCACCTAGACCTCACACCGTAGTGCAGCCCCCCCTAACCCCGGGGAGTTAACCTACCTGTACCGAATAGTGTACGTACTAGTATAATCAGGCGAACCGCCCTGAATATACGCGCCCGACGCCCAGTAACTTATATAGTTAGCTCAATGATCCCGGCCCGCTAGGGCCCCACGGCACGTACTAAGCTACCCCCAGTAGCGGGGCCCTACTACCCGTCACACCTACCCTAGTACCCGAGACGAGTGGCCCCCAGCCGCACAGCACTACGATACGTCACGTCCAACGCGTACTAATATAGCATATAGCTAGTAGTATGCACGTCACCGGCCTAACCGCCCCCAATGCCCCGCCCGACTACACTACGCGCGAGGTGAGGTACCTACCTAGGTAAGTAGGCGTACCATACTGCGTGGTCCCTAATAGGCGCCCAGTACGGCTACTACAAGTGAAAATATGGACGTATTTTACGTGATTTCATGAAGTAGCTCAAAGCCGATCACTGATATAACACTAAATAATGTTATATGGTGGATAAATACCAAACTCATAAATGCAGTCTCTGACGGGTTGTGGCGTTAGTAGCGCCTTGTTCGGCCCGGCGTCCTGCGGCCGCGATATAGTCGTCCGCCGGATCGCCGTCGGCCTCGCCGGCTGCGCCGGGTGTAGGCGGCCGTAAGTACCGTTTATATATTACCCAGGTACGCTAGACCATAATGAACTAAGCTACATACTCTATCATCACGCAACTATAAGCGATACTAGCATAAGGCGGTAACAATCTATTAATGCTTAGTCGCTTAGTTATGATAAGAGCTATATATATATATAATGAGTATAATATATAGTTATATAGGATAGTGAATAAAACACAATTATTTAATAATCGGGTATGGATACTATATGATAGTATATTATGATGGATAGTCTTATATGATGTATATGTAAATCAGTGTGATGGATATAGTATATGAGCATAGTATGTCTATGCCTAGTAGGTAGGGAATATGTAGCGTAATAGCGTTGACTATTACTGCGAACGCATATAAGTATAGTGCAGTAGTGAGCCGCACTACAACTAGCCGCTAGTACGCCGGGCCGCCGGCGGAGCCCGGCTGTGGGTAGATGGGCCGCCTGACCTCACCTCACGGCCTTATCGATATAGTGACTTTTAAGCCTGGTCTAATTGCGGCGTACGGGTATGAGTTAGTATGAGTAGTCACTACACCGACTAATAGTACCCAGCCTAGCCGGTGAGGTCGGCGTGAGTGCCCGTGACTAATGAGTAGGTATAGCTATGGGGTTAGTATGGGCTCAGGCCGATAGGGCTACGTATACATGCAGTATCGTAGTGCATATCAGTCACCGCCTACTAGTGTACATCACTGGTAGCCTGAGTTACTTGATGTCAGCGTGAGTGAGCCTAGAAGTATATGGTGGACTACGTATAGTTATACATCAGATCTCGTGACTCTTTGATAGTTGGTGGTGGGCCGCACAAGCGTATGCAGGGCGTAGTAGCGTGGTGCGTATCATGTGGTGGTAGTAGAGCTATTGTACTAGACTAACGCACCCGTATAGTACTGCCGGCCTAATGCACCAGGTGTAGCATAGTGTGTGGGTAGTGAGCAGATCTATACTGACTGATAAGTTATATGCGGGCTAGCTTAGTCGTATGGGTAGTGGTGGTGTTGACGTGGTGTAGTGTATGAGGTGCGCGTGGTGAACGTGTTCGCCTGAGCTTCGCGTGGTAGTAGGTTAGGTGAGGCCGGCTCTAGTACCTACCGGCCCTCGTGCGCTGTGCGCGGTTAGTTGTAGTGAGGTTACACTAGCTGAGGGCGTCGGTATTTACGGGTGTGCAGTATTACCAGCGGCTACTAGTGGAGCGTGAGGTCAGGTTGAGCATAGGCTTGACTAGTAGTGGTGATGGTAGTTAGTAGGATCTAGCCGCCATGAGTTAGTGTAGAGTAGTAGTAGTTATCACTAGGGTCTGAGGAGGGGCTGTATGGACAGGCAGGGGCGTGGGGTATCGTCCGGGGCCCGAAGAGGCGTCAGTAGTGAGTGCATCGTGGTAGTATATAATGAGCGAGGGTATGAGTGTATACGGTCACTAGACGTATGAGTGTAGTAGCGAGTAAAGAGTGGTTATGATAACCATGTAAGTGATCGTGATGAGTGCAGGGGGTTGTATGTGTCAGCTGTAAATGATTGTTGTGTGGTCTTGTGCTGTGAGAGTGACCTGTTTCTATGTTAATGTTCTCTGAGGACTGGTGGTACGTAATTTAATAAGTGATCTTTCGAAGCGAGCTGAGTTTGTGTGTATTTACTTTATGAGATTCTAGCATTGTAGTGTACTCTAACTAATCGTGGATGTAGTGTTGGTAGTTCGTTGACACTAATATATTTAAGACAATATAGCTAAGATATTACATTATTGGGCCCGGCCTAATGCTACCACTATATGAAACTTTTGCTATTTAGTGAAACAGTGGTATACTTTAAGTAATGACAGTTTGCTGATGATGTCTAGTAAGTGTTGCTCGATTAGAGTATGTATATCTCCAACTGCATATCTCTCGCCGACCGTGTGCTTGAGTTGCTCCATATTTAGTAGACGTTATTCGTAGAAAGCGTGCCGTCTACATTACATTAGCTGTGTCACTATGCTGCTGCGATCGTGTGTTGTCGTTGTCCTGGCTCCCAATGTCTGTGCATAATTGCTCATTCCGCGTGCATTACAATATATTGTTGTGTGCATATTATTTGAACATTCTTAATTTATGCGTGTGTGAAAGATAATGTTAGTCAAGAAGAGTAGAGATAAGTGCGCAGTTAGAATTATTAGATATATTAAAATAATTTTTAAGATTAGAAGTATGATATTTATATCGAATAACGAATATTCTTTCTGTTAGTAACCCGGATTAGATGAATATTGTAATGATTCACAATGGATCTAGGTATGTTATAGTGGCGAGATGAGGGTAGGATATAGGTGTTATGAGGGTAGTGATAACGATGAGGTAGTGATAGGGTTAAGATGATAGACGGTGTGATAGAGCGGGGGATAGATATGTAGAGTGATAGGCATGTAAGGAATGGTTATAAGTGGACGTATGTAGTAATATTAGAATTAATATACGTGTGGGCTAGGCCTGGTGTATATTTATTGCTAGGAGAGTTGTGTATATTAATATAGTATGAGTTGCGTGGGTATATTTGGGCGGGGTATAGGGGTGAGCGACGATAGTGCGTAGTAGTATTGAGCATGATGAGTGATAATATAGTGAGTGATGTGCGATAGTGACACAGTTATATACGTAGTGATGTATTAAGAGAGTCACTAGATGTTAATATGACTGCAGTACCTCTGTGGTAAGGTGGTGATGCGTCGTACTAAAAAGTGAACGGTCGAGCCTTCATAATTAAAGACAGCTACGACATCGGTGCTTAGAAGTGAGCTAATATAAAGAGAGATGATCGTGGTGTGAGAGTCTCGACTAGTAAGTGATAGAGGAGATGGGTAGCACCTCATAGGTAGTGAAAGCTAAGTAATGCTAACGAAAAGTATGCAAACATGACGGCGTATGATACTTGTCACAGCATCGTGTGTACTTACATACGACAGGGGGTAAGGCCGTTGCGTGATACTTAGAGTGAGCGTAGCAGGCGCTTATAGGAGAAAAAGGAAGACCGCGCGTGCTAGTGATGGTAAGTACAGATGAAGCATCACACTCATCTAAATTAAATATTAACTAGTAAAAGTATAACATAGAGTCAAGACCTAGTATAGTAGATAGATAGTTCATATGAGCTGAGAGTGGGGAGGCCGTCAGGTGTGTAGCTAGTACTAAAGGAGAGAGTCACGGAGTACGGCAGGAAGCAGTATAGCGACTATGAGAATATTGAGTAAGATTAGACAGGCAATAGAGTCTGATCGTATTAAGAGCAGTCGTAGGTGTCACTCAAGTATGGATAGTAGTCCGACGCCTTAAATATAGTGAAATGAGAAAAGTAGCACCGCGAAGGCTCAAGACGCGAGTATCAGTCGAATTCAGAATATATTAAGATAGAGAGATAGCAATATAATAATAAAAGCATAAAATAAAATAAAGAGGCCAAGAGATGTGCGTATATGATGAAAGAAACGCGTGAACATGTAAAAGCAAACGAGTGTCAGAAAGGTCTACACTACCAGGGCCTAGAAGAAGTGAAAAAGGAAAAAGAGAGAAGCCAAGATAAGGCTAGGTAGTGATACAATAGACCGCTCAGACATGGATAGTAGGACGGGGCAAGCTGGAGGGTGAAAGTGAAGGAAAGTGAGATATAGGAAAGGGAGATAGGATTATAGCCAAATGATAGAATAAGAGATAGTTAGAATAGTGTCAAGGTAATATAGAGATAGCATAAAGATAGGTAAGAGGGAGTAGGTACGAGGGTATGTAGAAGAGAGATATAATAATGAGGGGACGAGTGACAGAAGAGAAATCGACGAAAAGGTAATAAGAACTGATATAATAAGAGATCTAATAGCATCCAAGTCAGCATCAGTCAATCATCATCGTGGATGCGATCTACGCTCGTGTAGAAAAATCAAAAAGAGAATCGGAAAAGGTAGCGTTGCAGGCTCATCAAGTCTAGAACCAGTCGATCGATGCATCGAAGTCGAATCGGAGTCATCTCGTGTCCATCAAATTAAATATAAATAAGTAGAGTAAAAGAGAAATAATAAAGTAAGAGAATGCCAAAGATAGTAAAAGAAAGTAAAATAATGAATATAATACCCAGAAAGGAATAAAAAGCGATAGTAAGTATAGCACGTGAGCTAATTTAAAGGACTAGAGGGAAATTAAGATGATAAAAAAGAAGTAATTACTGAGTATCCAGTTAAGATAGTAAGTAGTAGTATAGGTAGAGTAATCCGTAATATAGAAAGAGGGATGAAGTATAAAGGTACGATATATAGTGATAGAAATATATAAGATAATATAAGTATAAATAGAAATAGGATAATATATGAATAGATAGATATAGAATGAGGTAAGTATAATGAATAGGACAAGTGAAGTAAGTTAACCTAGTAGTGAATTAAATAAGGAATAGGTAAGCTATATAGTGATCACAGTAAGATAGTGGAGATGAGTGTGAGGTTTATATATTATTTGAAAACCATACGATAGAATTATATGATACATGAAGTACCCGAAAAAGAAAGATAATAATCAGATGAGTTATATATATACGGCGGAAAAAAACAATCTACGCAAAGACCTTACGTGGTGCAATTGCCTAATGGACAAGAAGTAACTCACCATATAATATAAGCTCTGGTATAGCTCAAAAGAGTAGAGAGAGAAGTAAGAGTCGATCTGAGAATATGAATCCTAAAAGTTATACATGAAGGAATTTAGATAGTACGTGTGAAATTGGCGAGTAAGTCACTCTTTCAGAATGAGTACAGTGGAACCACCTATGCAAAGCTCACTTGTACGACGGGAAGCTAGAAAGTGAAAATAGTGATTGGGAATGAAGTTAATACGGAAGAATAATATGTACGGGAAAAATGTGTGTATATATGGAAAATTGACGTATATGAAGAATGCTAATTCCTTAAACTCAGAATTTTTATCGTAGTTTCAAAATCAAGTTTTTGAAAAGAATTGAGAGAACTAGCTGCATAGTAAGGACGATTGCACACTAGCGTGCCCTCACGTGTAGTATTTCGTTCCGAGGAACATATATTGCATAATATAGCATGAGTATTCGCATGATGATTCAATTAAGTAATGGAGCAATTATCAAGGAGTTCATAAAAAAAACCTAATTTAAGTAAGCTTTACTCTTAATTGGTAGCTAATGGTAAGAAAAAATGTTGTTAACATGTGCTAAACAAAATGATTTGTACGTATTGAATTTAGAAATAGCTATGTGCTTAGATAGTCGTTAAAAAGAAAAGCGGGTATGGAAAAGCAGTATAGATGTGTCAAAAAAAAAGCAGAGTGATTGAAAAGCTTATAGTTAATGTGTATCAAAGAAATGTGTAATGAAAGAGCAAAGTATGAGGCTGTATAAAAAGAAATATCTGTTTACTGGGTAATGGGTTCGCATAAAAATACAGTAAAGTGCTTAAAATAAATTTTTTTTCGTTAAGTGAGAAAGGACAAAACGTTAGTGAGGAAGAGAATTTTTCAATTAGGATTATACTTCTCCTACAATCGTTGACTGGTACACGGCTTCTTTGCCAGCGGAAGTTTGAGTAGGTAAGACAAAAATAAAAATTGTTATAAACTTGCTTTTTAATTTTTTGTCTAAGAAAGGAGAAAGACGATTTTATTTATTTTAATTAACTTAAAGAATACCATAGACAGGAAGTAAACGCAAAGATGGCCAGAAGTAGTGGTCTCTCGCCTTACGTGTGGACGCCGTTGTCCCCCGTTGGCTCGAGGCCCCTTAACATGACGCGAACCCGTCAACTCCGAGCCCCAAATGATTCTTAAAAAAAATTACATTTTCCGGGTAATAATTTTTATTACGCTGATTACAAAATATGTATTTGTTTCCCTGTACAGTATTCGTTAGTTTTCGAGATAGTGCGGACTGTGTGTTGTAAATAATCGTTAACTTATTTCGCGCAGTACTAGTAGTTATATAGTGAGAGTATATATATATAGATATTAAGGTGGTATATTATTAAGAAATAATAAAATATATATATATAATATATACTATATATATATATATATATAGTGTATAATATATATATTGTAACTATAAAGTATAGGAAGGTAAGGTATATGATTGAGGGTATGAGGTAGGATATAAAGTATATAGGAAGGTATAGTATTAGACGTATATAGGAGTGGTGATCTAGGGGAGTGTATGATGAGTAATGTGTGTAGTATAATAAGTATATGATGTAGGGATAGGGATATAAGTAAGCGATCGAGAGTAGAGGTAGAAAATAGTATAATAAGTGTATAGGAATATTAGAAGTAATATATAATATATAATAATATATATATATTATATAATATATAGAGATAGATATATATATATATGATTTTATATATATATATATATATTATATATGTAGATATATAATATATATATATATTATAGATATAGATATATAAGAGTAAAAGTATATATATTATATATATTATTATATAGTAATATTATGTATAAATATATGTATATATAAATATAGAATATATTATGAGATGGTAGTTATAGTTAATAGATAGAATATAGTATATAATATTATATATAGTATATTATATGAAGTATATATATATATATAATTAGGATATATAGATGTAATATAGGAGAGATTGATATGTAAAAGTAGAAGCACTAAAAATATCCAAAAAAATGGAACTAGTTATTATTCACCGTAGTCAAGATAAAAGTGAGGATGATGGAAAGGTATAATAACTTATGATAATATAAGAGAGGACGAGTAAGTACAAGTTCCTTAAGTGTAAGAATATAAAAGTATATGATAAAGTTAGAATATAAGTAAAGTAAATGGAGACAGATGATGAGGGGTAATAAATATAAAATATACGTGGGGTATGATATATAGTAATATAAGTAGTCGGATCCACACCCTCCGTTCCCAGGAAGTATTTCGTGAGCGTGGGCAGCTTGAGACTAACTTCCATGTACGCAGAATCAGTGGAACAGAGACGAATGAAGCAAGTTGGAAAAGAGATGCCCGTCACCAAGGTTACAATGATCGCGAGTCAGAAAAGGTGCTACCCTAGGTTTGGGCAGGCGAGACATGTCGGCCGGGAAGCCTCACTGTGGTATCCTCCGTCAAATGTGGGGGTTCAATGCCCGCTGGCCAGGAGTCCCACATCAACCGTTGTAACTTAAAAAGAGAGTATTAAACACATCAACTCGTGTGTGCAGCGCTAATGTCTCTCGCAATCGGCCAATGGAACTGTGAACATTCCTCTCTTATAATTATGAATTCAAGTAAAATATTGTGGAAAAGTATGTGTCTCATTAAGTTTAACGAATAGGAAACCAAATATCTGTGAAGCTATAAATAAGAATAAAGAAGTATCTTTTAACTGAGAACTAACTGAGTTATAGTAGTTAGGTGATAGATACAGAAGGGAAGTAAGCAAGATAAAAAAAAGTGTAACGATTTTTCCTATATATGATGCTTAAGGATTTTAAAATATATGGCTGGGATGTTGCGTATTCTTTGAAACTTGTACTGAGTCATCAATGAGTGAAAAATAATTTAAATACAAGGTAGTTAGGTAAGTATAATATAGGTAGGAAAGATAATAAATCAATAGTGAAGGGTAATAAATAAGGAAATTATATCGCGGTAGGAATAAAAAATATAATAAATAAATAAACTATATATAAATATATAATAATGAAAGGATAGTAGAAATATAAGAAATATATGATAATAATAAGAAATGATATAATATAGATATATAGATATAGAGATGGAAATATATTTATATATATATATATATATATATATTATATATATAGATATATATATATATATACTATATATATATATATATTTCAAGAAAAATATATTCGTTACGAATTCACCCGAGATTAGAGAGGGAGGGGGACGGCTAATCGAAAGAAGTTGGATATATTCTAAGTTTCTCTTGCTATTTATATTTTTCGTGAGAAAAGGACGTGACTGCATTCGCTGCCGCAAAATTCACGAAGCTTGTGTAGTTAAGATTTAATTTCAAGCCGGCTCCCTTTCAATCTATATCAACATATCAGCAATATTGGAATTTAATAGTGGCTTTTATTACAGCTACTTTAATCTAATTGGTGTGTATTGTTGTAACGATTTAAATTGAAGGGGTGTTTTAATTTGAGATTGTATTTTAATCCTTATATATTCCTTTTTCATATATGATGAATATGGAATAAAATTCAATATGGAAACTGCAACGTGCAAGATCGAAGTTTCATCGATGACAGGATTTCCTAATCACACCAAGAACTAACATTTACACAGGAGGTGAAGAGGCAACCGCTTTCCGAACCCCATAGAAAGGACCAATTTCTAATCAGCGCAAGAAACTCTGCAAGATTACGAAAAGGTTAGTTGTCACTCTTCCCTCTCATTTTTAGTCTCGGGTGATTTTATATTATTATTAATTTATATTAATTATAATATCTATTTATAATAAATTTAATCAATTAAATTTATCTATTAAGTTAAATACTAAAGCTAAATTACTTTTATTACAATAATAATTAGTAATTATCATCAGCCTTATTATTTAAATTGCTATACACTTACTATAATAATTATCGAAAAAGCTTGAGATAGTTGGTAATAATAGTTTGCACCTTGTTGCAGATGAAGAAAGTCCCACGTGACTTCGTATTCGTATTTTGTCCAACATCGTTCTACGCTTGAAAATATATATAAGGAACAAGGCGTTGGCTTCAACTTCTCTTTCCATGTGAAGAATCTTATACATTTGTTTTCTATATTCTAAATAATCCATAATTAATTATCATATGTAAATAAACTCTATTTTATTTAATGCTCTCATATTTATTTGCTCTTTGCCAATTATTTTCCAATTATAACATTAAATTTAAAAAAAATTATATTTGAATCGAACACAGATTTTAAATAATATATTTTATATATATATAATATATATATATATATATATATTATAATATATATATATATATATATATTATATATATATATATATATATATAATATATATAATATATTATATATATATATAATATATATATAATTTTATTATATATAATATATATATATATATATATATATATTAGTATATTATTATATATATATATATATATATTATATATATTATAATATATATATATATATATATATATAATAAATATATATTATATATATATATATATATATATATATAATATATATATATATATATATATATATATATATATATATATATATATAATATATTAAATATATAATATAATATATATATATATATATATATATATTTATATATATAATATTTATATATAATATATATATATATATTTTAATATATAATATATTTATATATTATATATATATATATTTATATATATATATATATTAAGATATTATATTATTATATATATTATATATATATATATATATATATATTATATAGATATATATTTATTATATATATATATATAGTATATAATATATATATATATATATATATATATATATATATATATATATTATATTATATTATATATATATTATATATATGATATATATATTATATGAACAAATTATAGAATTTCACCTCTTATTTTTCTAATTATTTAGTTTTGACGTGGAATGCAATAATAAGATTACCCTACCCCTTAAAAAAGTTTTAAAAACCCAAAAATTAAAAATAGCCCTAATTCTCAGTGTATATATAGCATTCCTTGCCATAATTGTAGAAGTATTTATGTGGGAGAGACGGTGGACTATAAAAGAAGAAATTACCAGCATAGATACGATCTCATTTCTGATAATCAGAAATCAGCGTTTACCCATCATAGGTCGATTCATAATCATAGGATCAATATTGACAAAATGGAACCCATCATACATGTCTCAGATAACAATAAAAGAAAAATAATTGAATCATATTGCATTATAAATAGCAACAACTATAATAAAATGGCAGGTGAGATAAGCATAAACTTAACACAGAATTTAATGATGAAAGGCACAGGTTTTTTTCAAGTTAATCGATAAAAAGATTAATTAGGAACAACCATCTAACAAAAAAAATGTATCAAGCACATTACAGTTTATTCATCTACGCAGGAAGACATTGCCTCATGTCTCTATAACGTAAATACCACACCTGAAGCGGCGCGTCATCGTGACAGTAGCCGCAAGAACTCGCAGTGAGTGCTATACTTCTGAATATAAATAACGACTATATATTATATCATCAAAGAAAGATATGAGATAATGTATATAGATACTAATGAGGGGTAAATCAAACAGAAAGAATAGATAATAAGGTAGTAATTAAGAAGATTATAACTATAATAATATACTAACAGTAAATCAGAATACTAAAGGATAAAGGTATTATATAACTCAGAAGAGGTAATATAATGTTTGTGTTAATGTTTGTATTGACTAAAACAATATTAGATTTTAATGTACATTGGTATTAAAAAGAATAATTCAATAAGAGTAGCACATAGCAAGTGTGTATCTACTGATAGCAGAGCTTCCCACGATCAAACATATACTAAATAAGTAAATCAACATAAATATAAAATGCAATATATATTAACATCGAACTTAAAAAAGCAAGAAGAAATATCCAAGAATGTATAGAACAATAAATCAAATAGAATAATAATATACTAGATATATAATATATGTAGTATATATATATAAATACTATATATATATATATGATGGAACATTTATAAGTGGTGACTCCAGTTGAATATATAGGAGATAGGTAAATAATTCTAAGGGTAAGTTTGGTATAGTTAAGTTAAGTTAGGTTAGGTTAAGGTTAGGAT
>JABUQX010099584.1:42500-62500 GCA_015478945.1 Trachelipus rathkii
TAATGCTTAATTGTACACATTCGCTGTGATGTCACAAACATGTCTTATGAACGTAAATATTTACATTAACAGGATCGTAGACCCCATTCAAACGTTTAAAATAAGTTAGAGAATGCATGTTTCCTTTAAAAATATACTTGCGAAAAAGCTTTAAACGTTCTATTATAAAAAGAGAAAAAGCGAGATAGAATATAATATATATATTATAGTATATATATATATAGAGTATATATAAATATATATATTATATATACTTAATAATATATATATATATATATATATATAGTATATATATATATTATATATAATATATATATATATATACCTGTATATATATATATATATATATATATAATATTATGCTTGTGGGGTTTACCATTTTGTTTATTTATCAGCATTTTTGTGAAGGCTCCCGCTTTACACATGAGCAAATACTTTAAAGGGAACACAAAAAAATCATCAGTTTTGCGTCTACCAAGATCAAGGTTATTATAAAGGGAAAATGAAATGTTTCTCTTGTTTCTTTTTTATTAAGGACTAGAATTTAAAGATTTGAAGGAATCATGTGTAAAAGGTTGATATAAAAGGTTGATATAATCACAGTGATTCTATGACTTTTATTTATTAATAAGCGCGACTAAACTAAGTCTAATTAATATACTATATTAGTGTAGAAATAAGGGAAATTTTTCCAGGGCAAATTGAATTTCAATTAATGAGGTATCTTAGAAGAATATTATTCATATTAGGACTGTAGAAATGCAGTTATAATATACTATATACTATAATATATAGTTATATAGTAGAATATAAATGAAGCTAAATATAATACCATATAGTAATTGATTAATGTGTCAACGAGCAGGAGCAGTATATATAATGAGAGCCTATGGATCATTATTCCTAATGTCAGAAGTAATTATATACCATATTTAATGACAGATCGTTTCAGCCGAGCGGTTATTTCGAACATATATAGACTAATGTGAGAATTCTAGTAATAAGGATTTGGCACACATGTTGTCCTATGACGCTATATATTAAGCCTTATATACTAATATAACTAGGCACTAAAACTTAGGTATACCTAAAATTTTTAGGTTATCACCTCAAGTAGCTACCATTTCCCAAAAGAAATAATAGGTTTGTTGAATAAAGACTACTATATTCGAGATTATAATCATTATATATGATGATATATTATATATATATATTATACTATATATATATACCCTAATCACATATCTAGTACCAACCTAACGTGGATGAATGTTACATAAATATCCAGTATATGACGAAACGCTCGACAATATTAATGGGACTGGTGTTCATATATATTATGATAAATATAATAAAAAGTTATGCATATATTTAAAGAATATATTTATTTATATAAATATCTAATATTATAAATATATACTATAGTATAGGGATAGTTTATAGAATAAACTAGCATGGATTAATTACATCACTCAATGATCTTGGTAGTTCACATATATAAGTAAAATTAATAAATTATCTGAAAAGTTATTAATAATAAGGAGAGCTACAATCCTATCTCGCACTTGTATTGGATGGTATATTTTTTGGGAAAATATTAATGAAATGCATATCAGAGTTTTGTTAGGGATTTTTTTAACATTAAGGTATTCCTTAGTTTTTGTTTCCTGTTAGACTTCGAACACCTTTTTAAAGCATAATTGTGCCAATATCTCTATACTAGTACACAAATCTCTAGGGCATAGCAGCGAAACACTTGGCACTATTGCATATAAATTTTATTACAATTGAAGATGGTCGAATGGGGAGCCACACTCTGAGAGTGTCCACTTGACATGGAATGCATATCCAAGCATATCCAAATCATCGTCACCAACGAGATTGGAGAGCTGACGGGCGTAAATACCACGGAAGACAAGTTAGAAGAACTGGTGGGCGAGATAAGGAAAATAGATATAATTATATTTTTATATTTAATATAACTATACCACATACTCACTAATATTTATACAAAAATGCAAGGATTTTTCATAAACATAAAAGCTGTTGAGTTTAGCCCATAGCTTTAGTACACGTAGAGAAACTTAATATACATAATAATATATTATATATATATATCATTAACTTACAGGATATTAAATATATATATATATATATATATATATATATATTAATATATATTATATATATATAATTAAATATAATATGTACTAATGAGTAGGTAAATGAATAGTACCAAAAAATCGTACTAATTAGTAAAATTATATAGCTTTATTCAAACTAAGAATTTATATGATGTACGAGAAATAAATAAAAAAAATAACAATACCATCATTCTTTCTTTCTTTATTTTTTATAGTAGAATTTCTTTTTGAGATGTAATCACTAATTTTAAACTTGTTGCATTCAGAAGCAATGGCTGATGGAAGGTTCGACATTCTCATCTGAGATTTTAGACAGTCAATAATTTGTTAAAGCAGCCAACAACTCCCTCCGCAGTGCCTATCCGCGGAAACTTTTCAACAAAAGCAGAATACTTTCGTATTCCAAGTGCCTAATTAACAAGTACTTTTCACATACAACTAACGCGAGAACTATGTTTCGTATTGAAGGCTCCGGTCGCATTCTTTCCTGTTATAACCGCGCTTGCCCTGCGGATGTTTGCGCACGGGATATTTAAGAGACTTAGTATTCAAGATACCTAGGAACTATGGAGTAATAGGAGAATAATTTTTTGTTAATATTAGAAATTATTCTTGAATGGAACACTCCACTTCGGTGTTTTTATTTGAGGATTCATTGAAACTGAGGACAAAATATGACCTTTGCTTAGCGCCGTGAGGTGGCGCCACTTTTAATAACTCAGTATAATTCACATATATGAGCTAATTACACACAATATGCCCGAAACCACCCAACAACATTGTGTTTTATAATAAGTTAAATCTGACACTATAAATTTTAAAGTTCTAAAGACCAATTTTTACACCATGATCAATTCTTTTGGTACAAGCACCTAAGAATCTAATATATATATAACATATTAGAGATAGATAGTCTAATAGTATAATTATTATCACATTAGATGAATTATCAGTAGGATGCCCAAAATAGAATATTACTCAGAGTAACTAGCCACTTATCACTTACAAGCTTCTGTCTAACTAGAGTATATAATTAATAGCGCATTAATCTTAAACAGCTATAATAAGAAGTACCATTATTTATGACATTCACAATTATTTTTTCATACAAAATGAATAATATGATGATGATATATATAGGAGAATTTATATATAAATTTATACAAAAATAGAAATGTAAAATAGTAAATTAAGTATATTATATTTAAATTGATGAGAATTATAATCAGAAGATGGTGGGACGAGCCACAACTATACGTAAAAATTTTTGGTCCTCAGGCTAGATAGATCATTAAAATTGGGACATACTTCTTCTACTGGTAACATAATTGCAACTTACATCACGAGCCATGCGAGGCCCCACAAAATGGTTGACATACAATTGTTGTCCTCTCCAAAAGAACCGGGTAAGGAGGAATTTTTGTGGCAATTTTCATAATATATCTTTATCATGAAGATAGGATTCTACGATGGACTAAACAGTTATAGAGAGGTTGTACAAGAGTTCTCCCAAATTTTGTGGCCTTCGTGTTACCAGAAAGTATGCTTAGAACCTATTGCTTCTACAATGGGCTCTCCACCATTTTTCGAGGTTTGATCAATGACTTGTAATATAATAACTTATTCACTAAAATCGATACCTATAAGTTTAATATATATTAATTCGCTCATATATACCTACAAATATAATATAAGCTATATAAAAAAAAGTAGTATAAATCTAACATATTATGTAAATATATAAAATATATCATAAAAATAACCAATATCTACTAGTATAAGTAAATATCAGTATAATATATAGCAATAATTTACTCACTTGAGTAGAAGAATTATTACTACTTACTTAACACGTCCAGTATTAGATTGAAAGAAATACACATATCACACATGCTACCTATATATATATATATATATAGAAACACAGATGTATGTTGATGCGAGAAGTTTTATAATAGATTGTGAAAACGTTAAATTAACATATATTTTAAAAGCACACAAAAAAAAAATAACAAATTTTTCATACTATATACAAAATACTAGATACAACACCTGATAATATGAATCATACTTGCTTTCTTCAACACCTGGACAGACCCTCCCTAATCACCTCACCCTCAATCTTTCACATCACTCTTGATTAGTCTTGAAACTGCCTCTTTCCATATCCCGCTTTATATATTCTAACTCTCTCTCTCTCTCTCTCTCTCTCTCCCTAATTCGCTAAAAAACTAATCCATATAATATTATCTCGAAATATCAACTGATGAGTAACCAAATAGATAAGTATATGGAAATCTAAAAAGAGCTTAAAAAAATGAAATAGAAACTAACAAATAAAAAAAACCTTTGCTAGACTTTAATACCATCTAACAATAGTGCATTGCAACAATATCAATAAACACGTAACATACAAACAAAAAGCTCAAACGAAACAAAATAAGCACTCCCTCAGAGGCGACAAGAAAAGATCCACGAAATAAGCGTAACACACTCGTTTTCTCATGTGGAAATAAAGATTTTATTATTACTTAACTTGTTAATCTTTATTTTTCTATTATTATCCCCCCAACAGTTGAAATTTCTCAACTAGAGATTGGGGGGTGGGGGTACGCCACATCCACCGGAAACGAAATAGTTTAGTAGAAGAACATGACCTAAGTTGAAATAAAAGACCCCCCTTATACACACTATTATTATTATTATATTATTATTTATTATTTCTCAATGAAACATATCTCCAAATATTGTAGAGTACATATATACTATCCCAACATGTTGTTAATATCATACCTAAGCCTCCTGTGACTTATGAAAGAAGTAATTGAAATAGTAGAGGATAAGAGGAAATAATATATGAAAACGAGGATGGTATAAGGAACGTGGCTACTAAATAAGAGTTACTCTTGAGATAATGAGAGGTTGAAGTCTTAAAACATATACCGTCTCCAACGACAAATCTTCAACACCCTTGAGCGACATAAGTGAGGAATATATAGTAACAGTTATCTTGTACTCATATTGAGGTAACGTGAAGTGTCATCTAAATAAACACATATACCTCTGAATCCTGTATAAATACATCTCGAATATATATATCTATATACAAATTAAGTTTATTTATATAATAATAATAATAATAAATAATAATTAAATAATAATAATATATAATATGATAATAATATATATAATAAATTAAATAATAAATCAATTAAAATTAGGGATCATTGAACTATGTCTAATAAAATCAACACAGTTTTGACTGAAAATCTTTTTTGACCTTTCAAATGAATAAAAATAAATAATAAAAAATTTTTTTTAAGGATTTTCATTACAGATTAATTAGCCACTCAATAATTTAAATTTATTTTAAGTTACAATCAAAATTGCAAATTTCACAAATATAAAATTGCTTATTTATCTTAAAATCTTGTTTATTTGATGTAAATTTTTCAGAGTGTAAAATGTCTCATGATTTAGAAGATCTTTTGAATGGGTTTTATATACATACATGTAATATATATCACATTTCAATATGAGCATATATGGAACACTCATGACCTGAGAGGCAGAGGAGGAGGACGTAGAAGTACCAGATATAATCTGATCCAGGGTTGAGTATTCAGAGGATAAAACTAGGGCCGAGAATGAGAATTTAGAGGCTATTTTTATTCAATATTTATCAGTATTAGCAACCTCAAGAACCTATCAGAGAGCGAATAAGTGAGGAAAGGAAATGCATTTACAGATAGTTGTTAGAACGTCGTTTTTAGAAGATGGTACCGAAAAGATATATTATTCATGATTAATGGAAAGAACCAAGTAGAGGTCAGGGTCAACTTTACTATATTAAATGAAAGTCGCTTTGCTCCGTTCAGAAGAGCATCTCACCCTGCATAACGATTTATTAACATAGGCGATAATGAATAAGCGAGTGTATAAGGAAGTAACTCCGGAATAGAATTCTATCCACTACTATCATATCTCGAATACTTGAGTACTAGCTGTCTCTAGCTCATGAATGGCCATGAAGAAACAAGCACGATCGAACATAAAATATTTTGAGGAGTAATAAAGATAAAAGTCGAAGAAGTGAGAATGGAACTCATGTCATCATTATACCCATCCAACGATTACTAGCTCTACCATTTTTCGGCAGAAGCCTGAAGCGTTCTATCAAGAGTCAAAACTATATAGTTCACGAACTACATATATTATAGTATGATCGGCCAAATCAAAAGTGCCAGAATAACAATCATAGGGCAGGAATGGAGCTGTTGGTGGGGCTGGAACAAATTTAGTGAGTATAAAAGTTTGTGGAGTAGATATTTAACCGATTTAGCAGTACGAAGGTGGAGCTGTATTATAGAGAGAGTCGACTAAGTTGGTTAGAATAACCATAGGTCAAAGTATAGTTAGTTGGGTACGATCCAGAATAGTTGTGATGGGTTCATTTAATTAGTTTGCTCGCAAGTATCATTGAGAAGATGAATTAGATTCGGACTCTACTCCCCAACCTAAATCTCAAGTATATGAGCATAGGTGATGCCTCAATCGTCATTGAAGTATTATAAATAAATAAAAAATCTACCCTAAATAGAGGTTTACCAAATTTTTGGTGAGAGTCACACATAACCATCCCCATTATATCTCAAAAGTTGTGATTTTGGAATTTTCTATTTGGCATGGACAGTAGCAGAAGCACAAGATTATTGAAGTAAAGGAAGAAAGATTTTAAGCCACAGAACACAGATGTTAGGAGATTCGAAATTTTCAAGACTTTTCGAGACGTGTTAAAGACGAGCTAACTTTTACGGATAAGATAGAATAAAACACAATCCCTTGACGCCCAGGCCACTTCAATTCAGAAACGGTAAATTACATGAAATGAGTTATATGTTGGATAGGATAAATTTATAAGATAGGTAGATGATTTAGTATTGTATAGTACTTACGTATAAGTTAGCGGGTATGGTTATTTATTAGTGAGTATTGAGTTTGGTGTGCGTTGTGGGCTATCGTATATAATAGGTTAATATTTTTATTTTTAGTATAGTATCATATATTATATACTATATATCATTATAGTTATATATATATAGGAGAGCAGAGAGAGAGAGAGAGAGAGAGGAGAGAGAGAGAGAGAGAGAGAGAAGACGAGAGAGAGAGAGAGAGAGAGAGAAGAGAGAGAAGAGAGAGAGAGAGAGAGAAGAGAGAGAGAAAGAGAGAGAGAGAGAGAGAGAGAGAGAGAGAGAGAGAGAGAGAAGAGAGAGAGAGAGAGAGAGAGAGAGAGAGAAGAGAGAGACAGAGAGAGATAAATTTCAAATTTCTTTTTCATTAAATTTATTTCGTGCGATTTCCAAATCGTGGGTGAACGAAATTTTTCTACTATAAAACTCGCGAATTTCGCGTATTTTTTCGCTCGAAACGCAAGGTATGACGCTTGGCCTGTCCTATGTATTATTATATGAAATATGAAGGTTATTGTTAGTTGCCCCATACGCTTGCAGATTATTTTAACTCTTAAGAACGCGTAGCGATTACATTAATTAGTGAAGTATATTCGTTCCTGATTAATGAAGTATTTAATTACTTTTTTGACTTTCTTTAATGTTATTTACTAATTAAGAATACTGATCTTAAAGTTTATTGTCTGATTGCAGTTCAATGTAGCAAAAATGTTTTATAAAAAATGTCAAATTAATTTATTTTTAATTTTAAATTATAACTATTTACAGGATTTATTTACTAATGCATTATCTATTTTTTTTTAATCTAAAAATACTTAGGAGTTAGTGTCATATGCGTATACAATGTAACATAAATTCAGGTCTGTTAATTTACCCTAAATCTTCTAGGCTACCATGTTATTATAACTTCCGGCTGGCACGTAACCACCTGATATTCATTATTTGTTAAAGTATATCTCAGTCGATACTTGTTACTTATATAGAAGATTACTACCTGTATCAACACTCAAATCTATTATGATCCTAATGCTCACCTTGGCAGGTGTAAGAAGGAATAACTACCTATTATTTTGGAATAACTTAAATAAGTATAGAAAAATTTTTAAAATTTGATGATTTTTAATTTTAATTATTTTTATAATTTTATTTTTGGATTTATTTTAATGTATCTAAATATTTATATATGAAATAATAATAAGCCTACCTATTACAAATAAGAATCTTTAAAAATGAGTATTCGCCAAGTCTATTTATACTCACATACGGTTCCTCAGAAGATGACGCATTAAAACTATATAATATTGTAAAAAAGCAGCATTTATTTTTCATAAAAATTATAAAAATTTATTATACTGCCCAGTAATTTTTATTCGAAACCATTCAAAACATAATTTTTTTTTTTTTTTTTATTTTTTTATGTTTTTCAATATTAAATATTTATGTTATATATAAAAGTAGAAATAATTGATTAATCTTAGACCAAAGTTTGTACTAATAACAACACTTTACGCAAATTAGTAAAGGCAGATAAATCCTGCGCAAGATTTTAGACAATGGGTACATACTCTATATATAATATATTCCTTATGGTATATAATACTATACTATATATACATATCTTCTGTTATCAATTTAATACGTAGCTAAATCAATAAATATGTATAAATAATATAGCACAAGCTATATAACACATATATACAGGTATAAAATAACAATAAATATAGATAATATATAATTAAAATAAATTAATATAATAATATAATAATAAATAATAATAATAATAATAATAATAAAACGATATTATTCTAATACATGAATCTTAAATTTTATTAATAACTTAATATATAGTATATATAATTTATATATATATATATATATATTATAATATAATAATATATATATATATATATATTATTATATATTATATATTGGTTAAGGCATCTCGGAAACACGATTTTGATCAACAGGAAGAGAATGGGGATGATGGGAATGATGGAGAGTATAGGCTGGATGAACAGCGAGGGCCGAGTGTGATCAGGATAAGAGCGAAGAATTGAGATGGCCAGAAGAAGAGGAAGAGGGCGGTAGGTGTTTATGGGTAGAGGTTAGGATGAACAGAATAACAGAATGGGCATGATGTGTAAGATGGGAGGGTGCTGTGAGAGGCAGATGAATTAGGTATAAGTGTAGGGAAAGTTGATGTAGAAGTAGATTGGAAGATGCTCCTGGATGATATCAAGATAATGAGAAGGTTAGTTGGAGAAGCTGAGATAACATAGGCATGAGAATGAAGTAAAGTATTGCATGGAGAAAGCCGATAAATGATGAAAAGTACAGAAGCTGAATATTGGAGAGACGTGGAATAGAGAGGTTGAGAGGTCCGAAAGGGGAAGGAGATGATGATAGAAAGCCTGAAACAGCAGGAGGGGTGAATAAATAAGACTCTATAGTCACGAAAGATCACAAACTCACGAGAGTATTAAGTGTGATATTGTGTTGACAATTGGTAGTTAAATAGAAGCTTTTATAAATTTTTTTTAATTAATTTTTTATAATTCCGTTATCCGTAATTTATACAATACTCTGCGTACACTTGAATAGCTTTATTTTGGAATGACTCAGCACGTGTCTGTTAAGATTACTTTTATCATTCGTGTGATATTGGCAATTAAGGACACTTAAATAGTTACTATGAATCAGAAGTGTGATTATCAATCTAAAATGAATTTTTTTAGAGGTATTAACTCCTATATCACATTTATGGTTCTGTCTTGCATTTCAAAGTACATATATACTGGAAAATAATAATTTACGTAATCCTGAATGAGTAACGATAAAATTACGTGACTTAGATGCTATTATCTGAATTTGTTTAGCATCATGACACTTGGAGGACATTTTATAAATCAATATACTTTTCCGTGTACTTGAATGTATCAAGATATGCCGATTAAGGTTACTCTTGTCATTGGTTTGATAATCGCACACAGTGCAGGGAAATAGTTTCAAGTTCGCATGATTCAAGCAAGTGATATCCTTTAAATACTTTCTTATTATTCCGATATTGAAAAGTAGTGCACACATCGCGCAACACCTTTTAACCTGAGGATATTATACTGGTTGCTAGCGTTGCGTCATCACAATACCTTGACTCAAGTTGTTCTTTTTTATTTTTGTTGAGTGTAAAGGTTGAATTAAGATCGTAAGATATTCACACAGCACACTCGTGCAATTTAGTTGGCTTCGTTCTAACAACAGGAATGAAGTGAATGTATAAGAGGAAGAGACCTGTGATTTAAGATTTCCATATTTTCACATTTAATTCTTTGAGGATTATCACTTTGTTCTACTTTCTCTCGTTCACGAAAACGACCCCTGTACAACACTCAATCACAGTTTTAAGTTTTAGGTTCAGACGAAGGTATGCAAGTGTATAATTAACTTGGAAGCCCTCTTTTATCCATATAATTTTCCTTATCCAATCTATTTAGATTCGTAGTTACGCAATTTATACAGAAATCATTTTGATAAATCACCTCAATATATTATTGCTTACTACCACCTCACGATGGTATATCTTATATAAATTTCTATAAAGATATATATGTTTAGGTAACTGTAATATATATATTTAACTTATGTTATATACTAGTATTAGTAAGTTATTCATACTTTGTACTATCTTTACCATACTAAATGTTATACAAACCCTGTAATTGACTTCTCTCACTATATCATTACATTAGCTTATTATAAATATCATCTTATAGGTAGGAGTATAATTTAAGGGAATATATAATATCTTTCAGTTAGCTGGCTATAGGTTTTACCGTATATACAGATTACCTCATTATATATATATATATAATATACTATATATTATATATTTATATATATATATTATATACTTATATTTATAATATATATAATATATATGTATAGAGAAAGTCTTAGTTATTGGAACACTTTCTGAACGGTACTTATTATATCTATATAGCCCCACTAATATAGTTATATTAGTATATATATAATTATTAGTACCGAATAATAATATATAATATACTTATATTTTGTTCGAAAAAAAACATAAAAGTTATAACTATTTAGTAACCTATAAATAAGTAATAGTTTTTAGGTAGAGTGATTGATTCAATATATATATAATATAGATTATACTTTTATATTAATATATAACTCAATGTTATTGATATATTATTCTGATTTCCGTCATCCTATTATTCAGTTTAATTTTTTATTATATTTTTTTTTTATTAACATAAATGGAAATACTCCATATAATAGTGAGTAAAATTACCTAGCATAAATAGATGGCTCATTTACAGACTACATACTTTGCCATTTTTCAAACTTTCATTGATAATTATTCTATTTTTAAACTATTGAAAATTCTTCCCCTCCGGGGAGGTTCTCCGGAACCTTTTCAATCTAAACCCACTATTACTAAGTTGTAGTATAAAAGTTAATTATTCAAATATCACAGCCGCCTCTTTTGGCTATTAGAATGGGATGGTGACAGGCGAGTTGTTTCACTCTCCGCCCCGTTCATCCTCTCCACGTCTCTTCGTGACGTAAAGGTTATTGGGAAGATGAATAGTCCCCCCTTCTACCCTGCCCTGACTCGGGTCTAAGCTTCGCCAGGTCCGCCTCCTCTAATTTGTGCCGTGGATGTAAGATTAAAAAAACAAAAAAATGACTTGATTTAAACAATAAATATAAATTATTTGCTTATCATATATTTCTAATAATTAATTATATAATCAATTTTTATAATATAGTTTACATATATGGTTATGAATATTTATATATTAGCTCCGTGGAGCTGAAGTGGAGTATAAGGTATTTATGGGATAGTCTATGACCTGACTCCTATACGATATAAGAGGTAATATATATATACCTGGGTTCTATATATACCCTCTGAGTCAAGATATGCGTTATGTAGGGTAATATAGTTTTTTTAGGACATAATACACCACTCAAGTGACGGCATAGAATTCAAGATGTCAGATGATAAACTCGAGAGACACTTGAGCAAGAAAATCTTCCATGCGACTGGCATCGCCCCGGCCTTGTTTTATGGAGGATCTCTAAGCAGCCTTAGCATTTTCGATTGGTCCTACCATAGGTTTGGCTACAAATTCTCTCCAGCATCATGGAAAGTCTACACAACAGTGTGGAAATATTTAGTAATATTTTTTTTTGAATTATAACCTTCAAAATAATAATTTCCCTATGATTTCTATATATATTTTAAAATATGTGTAGTATTTAATGGTATTAACGTTTATGATGAATGTTATTAAAGCATTCAAATTTACAGTATGCGTTAGACTTTTGTTCCATCAGTATATGTATGTAGTTTATCAGTGGGTTAATTACTTATAATTATTGGCGTTAGTTATTATTATTATATTACTTATTTATTAGCTTATTTATTTTGGATTTTATGAATATTTTATGGTAAGTTTTGTCTGTTCTTCATTGTATTATTTGTATAATTTAATCTATTATTTATTATTAATATGTATTGTTTTATTTATTTAATATATACTTGGTTTTATGATATATTCAGTGGAGCAAATAACTTTCTAGAGGCTTGACTGTCAGAGTGAACTCGGACGCCTATAAAACTGTCAATGTAACATTTGATGAATAAGAACTCGAAAGCAGATATGGCATCGTTCACTTTACTGTTGGGTTATGTTGGGTACTGGCATATAGTCAGTAAAGCTCCATATGTTCTAACCCCAAATTCCTCAGCATTTGCTCCTGTTGGCGATGAAAACACATACCGCTCTGCGAACCTATGAATAATTTGTCAGCATAAGGGAAAATGGTTTCGATATTAAAACCAACCTCCATTGTCTTTGCAGTTGTGAGAAATATACACTCCTATCCTCATAGTTGTATTTTCTCAGTACCTTTATATTCCCCTTGAGCTAACCCTGTCCGATTTAAGTTTATAATAAGTTAGACTCGAATCTCTAAAATTTCTCCTACACGTCTGGAGTACCAGATCAATGATAGTAGTCCAGTCTTATTAGCCCTAGATGGCACATATTGCTAGGTATTCACGCTAATAGACTACATACTATCGCTGCCCCTGGTGTGTCGTGGTCCTATTGCCGGCCTTCGTTCCTACCGTGAGTCACCATATATGACATATTTATATATTAGGTTCCAGCTAGGCATCGACGTTATGTAATTAACGGGAACGTCAAATTTTGAAGCGAGTATTCCCATATATATATTATTACTCGGCAAGCTGTTTGCTGTTGTACTGAGTTGAGTATCTCTATTATTATACAGTATTTCACCGCCTATCTAGCACGGTTACTTCGGAAGCGGTCGTAATGTGCATATTTAACGTGTTCTTGGTTGGTAATAGAGTGATCAACTACAATTAAATATATGAGAGTGTGAGCTCCCCCTTGTCAGGACTACCTACTCACCATGGTAGTGTACTAGCTGATGACTCATTAAATACCTAACCGTCGAATATACCGAGCTCCGGTACTACTATAGGTATATACTATATATATTATATATACAATATATATATACTATATATATATAAATATATACTATATCCCCCATACCCCTCGGCACGGAGGGTGGTAACTGGTACGCACTCTCACGTGTTAGTGACTGCATCTTTTCCATCGGTTGTAGGGCTACTCCCTGATGGACCACATGCCCCCAGCCATACTTTCTGTCCTTCTATCGCTAGCTGAGTTTACTTGGTTTGTCATTTCCTTACATTATGCGATCGTCGTATGAAACCAATATTATATAATAAATATAATACACCCTACTTCTGGTATATATAACTATATAGTAGTACGTGATATCGTGTTTAGACAGTTTATAGGTTTGGAGGTATATTTATCGTAGTATTTACTATATATATATATACAGTGACTTCTAGGTCCTCATATTTCTGAGCTACTCATTTATGTTAACTATCATATGGTACCGTATATCATGATATGATTAGCACTTCATTACCGATATATTTTTAGTATCTTATAATCAATCTTCTTAATTATAAATTTATAATTATATATACTACTTGATAATTTAAAATACATGGCTTAGCACCCACATTTAGCAAAAATAGAAATTATGCTCTACATACAAAAATCAATTTATTAAGCCTATTGATCAATTAAAGGACATTCCAATTGTTTACGTTTTTCTAAAAATAATCACAATAGGTGAATACTTGACATTTGCGTTGCTAAAACATTTATCGATTATTTATATTTAGTGTTACCTTTTGGATGTTGTTTCTAAAAGGATGTAAATGCATTGCATTTTCCGTAAAACTCTACAGATCGTGTTATCGATAAACTGGGTGTTTGTACTCAAGTATAAGTGGGTTGGTAGAAATATGGTGATTTAAACATGTCATTTATGATTTATGATTTTATTATTATTATTCTTTATATTCATATTAATATATTTATCTATTATATAATTATATATATATATAATACTTATACTTCGGCTCCGGATCAGCATCCTTATACTTATTATTCATTATATTTTATCAACTTATTCTCACTTTTTTTCCCCTATATTCTTCTCTATCTTGCACTGGTATCATCTTCGATTATCCCCCTCTTACTTCCCAGCTCACTTGGGTACATTCTATAATCTGATCTTTACCTACGTGTAACTATGGCTACCACTTATTTGCTCACTTATTTAGTTACCGACGTATACTACCCCTATACCTCCCATATTCTTTTACCTACCTTATTCCACCTTACTTCACTTTACGTTCATCGTAATACACGTGCCCTCCGTTCTCTACTAGCTTCGTTTCACCACTTGTCCGAATTTTCTGGGACATGTATTTTATTTTATCCCTTATATTTTTTCCGATACTCACTTATAGATACTCTTCTTATTATCCATACTAGCATTATCTTCCTATTACACTACCCTAACTGAGGTTTATTTATTACCCATATTTCACCACTCGTATCCTGCAACTTAATAACTTTTCTCATGTATATTATAGTATCTTCTCAATCTTTGGAATTATTCTACCTCTATGGTTTCTGTATCTCTGCTAATACACTTAAGTAGAATGTATATATTTGTATTTATAATACTATATATTACTCAGGAAATAATTTCGAAACGTATTAGAACGTTTACTAATATAGGTCTATACCAGTATGGTATAAAAAGAATTTAAATCACCTGTTGATATTTGATATCTATATCGCTTAATTGGTACACTATTCTATATATTTTTTTTATTATTTCTTCTATATATTACATAATGTATATTTTCCTTATAATCATATTCTTACTAGACTTTTTCCTTACTTTATGACTCTTATTTAGATATTCGATATATATTTTATATCATTACTATCTTAAATCTTAAATCTTGATTTAATTATATAATATATATATGTAATCTGAGACATATCATATATCTCTAATATAATATATATATTTATCCTATATATGCCCTATGGTATTCTTTCTCCCCTATCACCATGCTTTATTATCTATTTTTTATTTATTATTATTTTCTACCTTATTAGCCTATATACTTATTTTTCACGTCACCTACTTATTTTTCTGGTTTTCGTCTTGCCTCCCGTATACTTTACGTAGTCATTTTATTGCTCTGCCTTTACCTAATTCATACTTTTTTAGTCGCCTTCGTACCTATCTATCTTCACTTTTCACTTTATTCCCCGCACTATTTTAGAGCTATATTATTTAATATACCCCCTTGTTTCCTATGCGTCCTACGTCCCCGCCTTTAGCTGTCATGGCATAATCCTCTAATCCCCCCACTATTTATTTATCGCCGATACCGCTATCCTAGTGAGTATACCCTGGGCTCTGCTCCTCATAGGCTTGGTAATTGCCGGCCCTTCGTTCGATCACCTCTCTCACTATATTTGTGCATACGCTGATCTATATAATACGCTATCACGTATAGGAGCGGTATCTTGTCGGTTAATATATAGTACTTACTATGTAAGCTAGTTCGGATCGTGCTCCTTACTGCTCTATATATATATACACTCCACGCCTGGTGAGTGAGCTTGTGAAGTATCATCAACGTTTGAATTAGCTACATTTCTTCCCTACATATGAATTATACTCTTACTCACGTCTCTCTATACCTATCTTATTATATTCTTATAGTATATATTTAAATATATCTTATTACTATTATATTTACTTATCTTTCATCATCTATATCTATCTTTCCATTATATATTATCTCTCATCTATTAACTTATATATAACTATATTATATACTCCCCTAGGTTACTTGAAATCCTATATAATCACTACGGGTGAGGGTACAAGGCTCATTACTATAGTATATATCCCCCTCCTCCTTCTAATTTTTAAAACGGGTCTTCTTTTTTTTCCCGCTGTCTGTCTCTTTCCTCTATTAAAGGCATTTTACTGTTACCTTTCGGCACGTATTGATAAGTTTCCTCTTTTCTTTTTTTGTTTCGGCGTCTGCGTCTTTTTTATCCTGGACTTTTCTCATTGTTCTTACGACAGTAGGCTAACGATTTACATGCATTTTAGTCATTATACCGAGCTCCTTGAGCTACCCCCCTGGGACAACTTTGTCCCCTCTGTCCCTGGCTGCTTGGTCGCCTTATATCAAGACTCATGCGAAAACAGGTGGGAATAACGGAGCACTTTCATTAGATCTTCACTCATGCGCGTTGGTTCCGGCTGCCGTCTCCGGTGGCGATCTTCTGCACATTGTACCCCTTTCCTCCTTTTATATTGACTTCGCCGAAGATCGTGAATACTTCCTTCTTCTAAATTAGATTATTATACCACTGTCTCACGGTCGCTGCTGTTTGATAATTTGTTCTTGTTCATGTCACTTCCCTGGATATTTCCTGCTAGGATGGTTTCGACCGTATCTAATTTGTCCTCTTTTTTTTGCGTCTGTTGCATTTATTGTTATCTCTACTCTTAGTGTTGGTACTTAGACTCCTTCCTTTCGCGCGTGGTTCCCTCGTGTTTTAGTCCTATCTCCACCCTCCGTGTAGTCTGTTTGGGTTATGACTAAGGACTGACTCTCTAAACCTGGTTATTTGGCAGAGAGAGTTAATTTAGGTCTTTGTTTAACTCTCCTGTCGTTACTACATTTATCTATTATCTCTGATCCGGGCTCCCATTCGACAAGATGGGAATAGAGGGTGAATAGATCGAAAGGAGTAATTTTTATAATACATTTTTTTCCTTGAATTTCTGTTTTTCCTTCCCACTCTTCTTCCTCACCTTCTCTTCTTTCTCTCTTTTCTTTCTTTCTTTTCTTTCCTTTACCCTTTCCCACTTTCTTCCCTTTCCCGATTCCCTTTTTGGTCCGAAGGTTAATGAGGTTTATTATAATAAAATAAAGTGAGCACTTATTTTTCCGTCTCTCTGTCCACACCTATGTTTTGTTGTATGCTTTTACCTGTCCTCCTCTCCTTATTCTTTCTTATCATCTCTTTACTCCTCCCCTTACTCTTTTGTTTTCTTCCTTTTTCTGTGTTTCTTTGGATCTGATTTCTCGATGGCTTCCTGCTTCATTTACCCAAGATGAGTGTGGAAGGGAAGGGGAGGAATGTTGTATTGGCTGGCGTTCCTGTTCAGTATTAAGATCTTCTAAGATTCTGACAAAATTCTGAGTATTTTCATTTTGTCATTTGGTAAGAATTAGATAGTCCCTAAGAATACAGAGCTTTATCTCCTTCCTCTCTTGATTTACTGGGCACTCATCTTATCCAGGTTAATACGAAGGGTGAAACTAGCACATAGAAGGGGTATTCTTATATAAATCATCATTATTGACAATCTCTCCTCCCCGCGTTTCCATCTCTTCCACCTATTATCTCTCCTTCCACCCCTCCTTTCTCTACGGAGGTTAATGGAGTTTAATTCATAATAATAAAATAGATTAGGCGCTTGATGATATTCTTTTGCAGTTGTGGGTGGCATCCCATGCATTCGAAATTCTAAGTCCTCGAATGAGGCTGTTGGAAGGAATTTGGGTGCGGATTAGTTGTTTTTGGATGGCATTGATTCTATATTTCACTCTCCAACAAGCAAGTAATCTTTATGCTTTTTTTTCAGTTATATCATAGTAAGAGTAGTGCGTAAATTCTCCCGAACTAGGGAGTCTATTCCATGATAGTGCCCTCTATCTGATCGTCTCAGGTTTAATCTAGAAGACGGTGTGAATAGCATCAATCGAAAGGGGTACTTTTTCATATATTATATTTACGTATAATATATCCTATTATCATATAATAATATCTATTCTATTATATTATATATATCTACTTTACTATCTATATCTTATAATATATACTTACTATATATATATATATATCCTACAAAAAATATGCCCTTATATACATATATACATATAGTAATACAATCCAATGTTATAATTTCTAAGAGAAGTAATAAAGATAATAATGAAAGTTATTTTATAATAGTTAAATAGATTCCTTCATAATGTAATATTTTCAGTATTAAAATCAGTTAATTACACTCCAAGATCATAGTGTTCATATGATGAATTTTCACACGTCTGTAACTATTTGAAATCTCATTGCAACTTGCATAAATGTAGTGAAATTTGATTTGAAATTAGAAAATTTTTTTAGCTGGCTGGCTTTTACTTTATTATCCACTCACCAAGTTTCTATCTTAACTCATCTTTACCACTTTATTTTCAAGAATTTAATTTAAAATATTATACCTTATTCTATACACAATTAGTGAATATATTATTCTGAAAATACTATATGGCATGTGTGAAACATATCGTTATAACGTGGAGGAGGAGAAATAATTCTTACATAGATTTTCTTTTTTTTTTGTTTTTTTTGTATAACTTTTATAATCAAAATAATAATCAATAAATACTTTGTAGTGTAATATATAATAATTCTTTAAAATTAGTTCTTTATTATCATGTAAACATCCTTATGCAAAATAAATCATACAGAATAGGAATAAAATTTGAATTACTAATATTAATAAATTAATAAGATCGATTAATAATAAATAATTCTAATTATAATATATTATTATCCATTAAATATATTATTCTATTTTATAATAGTGAATAAAATTTTTTTAAATTTTAATATTATTGTAAATATTGTTTATCTATATTAATACTAATCAATATATTCATAAAGAATTTAGTTAAGCATATTAATCAGGAATAAAGAATTTTAAAGGAAAAGTAGAATAAACAGTCATTTATCTTTTTTTTTTAAATCAGAATTGGTAAATGTGAATTTTGTTCACCAGAGATTATTATATTTAATAAATTCACGTTTTTTATGTATATATATATACTTGCCATGTATGTATGTATGTATTGTATGGTATGTATTTCGTATGTATGTAAGTTTATGTAATGTATGTATGTATGTATGTATGTATGTATGTAATCGTCCTATCGTATGTATGTATTCGTATAATGTATTGTCATGTCATTGCTTCATTCGTATCGTATGTATGTAGTAAGTATCTGCTTATGTAATACGTAATTGTATGCTAATCGTATGTACTGTATGTATGTATGCTTCATTGTATGTATGGTATGCGTATTCGTATGTATGTAATGTATCGTATGTTGTATGTATGTATTGTATGTTTGCATGTGTATCTATTGTATCTGGTTATGTAATGTATGTACTGTATGTATGTCATCGTCTATTATGTACTTTTCTAATTATTTTATGTATGTATTGTATGTATGTATGTATGTGTATGTAGTATGTTATTGTATTGTATGTAATGTATTCGTACATGTCATGTAATGCTAATGCTCTATGTATGTATGCCT
>JABUQX010099584.1:67500-69400 GCA_015478945.1 Trachelipus rathkii
TAACATCTTTGTAATTTGGAATATTAATGCCTATGGGAAGGCCAGAGGTTGCAAAAGTAAGGATAGGAAGGCTGGACACCTGTGTGATTGTCGCTGACAGGGAGGGCTCGGGTTTGCTTTATTAATGTTCTTGAATTCCAAGTTTTTTGGCTGAGGAATAGCTCAGAGTGCTGTAAACGCAGCCGGGTATATTGTCCCAGTCGCAACATGGGCCGTGGTTCAATCCGGAGAAGGCAGTTGAATTCTTTACCTTCCATTATATATATATATATTATATATATATATATATTTTATATATATATATATATATATATATATAATAATATATATATATATATATACTCTTTTAAAGTTTCAAACCCTAAATATGAAAAAATTTAAGGTTTAAACAGAATTCCAGTTCGGGAAAGTTTATTAAGAGGTTTGTCATTCAAGTAGAAATAAAAAGTCTGCAGAAATCAAAAACCTGACCAACAAAATTTAACAAGTTCTATTTTTAATGGCGCTGTAACTTTTTTATTTTTTCATTATAAATTTCGCATGCCCTAGGAGGTGTGCTAAGTTGAAATTGGATAAGAACGCACTGGTTGTGTGTATGCCAGGGTCGATATTTTGAGAACGAACAACTTTCGAATAACGTTAATAAGCCTATTCCGCCGTACAATCTGAACTCTTGTCATAAGTGTGCAAGATTGTTTAATAATTTTCTATATAAAATAAATACTGCGTTAATTAATAATTACATAATGTATATTCAATAAATCCCATTAATTACAAACCTACAAGGCAAATATATCAATGCTCACTTACGAGTTCACGGTTATATAATTATCAAAACATATTACATAACTGACTAACGAAACATTGCATAATGACTCCCTCAACGTGACTGTCTGAAAATCTTAAAATGATATCTTAGGCTCTACTGTAAGATGGCGCCGCTCTCCAGGTTTCTTTTTTAATTAAAAAGAATTAAGGAGGAGCTCAAATCCGAAACCAATATGGCAGCCATCGAAACATTGTCCCTTTGAAATGTTTTTTAAGATCGAATAAAAATTATTTCAGATTGTATACCTAAGAATCGGTCAAAGAATCGGTAAAATTTTGCCGATTCCGATTCGATTCCGATTCCTGAAAAAACAGCCGATTCCTCCGATCCGATGCCGATTCCAATTAATCGTCCCATCACTAATATATATATATATATATATTATATATATATAGTATATTATATATATATATTATATAGTATATATAATATATATATATTATATAATAATACATATATATACTATATATTATTATATAATTATATATATATATATATATATATATTATATATATATATATATATATATATAATATATATATATATATTATATATTGAAAAATTAATAACTATCTGTTTTTTTTCTCTCTTATAAAAAGAGTCTTTTAATATCGAAGATTTTTTACATTCGAACTATTCACCCATCTCCTTCTATCTCTCTCCTCTCTCACTCTCTCTCTCTCTCCTCCCTCTCTTTCTCTCTCTCTCTCCTCTCTCTCTCTCTCTCTCTCTTGCAACTAATATCCACCGCCCCACCTTTCTCTCTCTCTCTCTCTCAACTAATCCACCCCACCTTTCTCTCTCTCTCTCTCTCAACTAATCCACCCCACCTCCTCTCTCTCTCTCCTCTTCCTCCTCTCTCTCCTCTCTTTCTCCTCTCTCTCTCCTTCTCTCTCTCTCCTCTTTCTCCTCTCTCTCTCATCTCTCCTCTCGTCTGCAACTTATCCACCCGCACCTTTTCTCTCCATACTACGTCAGTTCTCACTCTCTCCTGCTCAATCCTAATACACCCGCACCTTTTTCTCTCATCTCCTCTCCTCTCAACTAATATCCATAAACTTCCACACAAAG
>JABUQX010099585.1:0-7500 GCA_015478945.1 Trachelipus rathkii
AAAAGAGATTAGATTGATTTTTCAAAAAAATTATTTATTATTAGTTTTATTATTAATTATAAAAAATTGAAGTTTATAATTAATTTTTTTTTTTTTATTTATTATTATAATTATTTATATATAATTATTCTTATTAATTAAATAATTATTATAATGATTATTTCAATTAATAATTATTTAAATATATATATTAATTATTTATTATTTTTAAAATTATTTAAAAAAAAATCAAAATTATTTAATTCTATTATAATTATTTATTAAAATGATTTTCAAAAATTATTTATTATTATTTTTATTATTATTATAAAAAAAATTGAATTTTATAATTAATTTTTTTTTATTATTATTATAATTATTTATATAATTATTATAATTATCTATATGATTATTTTAATTAATATTTTTATAATTATATATATATAATTATTTATTATTATTAGAATTATTAAAAAAATCAAAATTATTATTCTTATGATTATTATTATAATTATTATTATTAAAATTATTATTGTTATAAATTTTTTTTTTATTAATCTTAATTTTAATATAAATATTATTTTTATTAAAAATTATTTATGTAGTTATTATTATAATTATTATTAAAAATATATATTTTTTTTATAATTAATATTATTTCTTATTACAATTATTATTTTAATTATTTTCTTATTATAATTATTAAAAAAAATATTTTTATAAGTAATATTATTATTATTATCTTTATTAATATTTTTAATATAAATATTATTAAAACTAATAACATATTATCATCATTTTTAAGATTATTTATTATTATTATTATAACTTATTTTTTATATTTTTCTTATTAAATTATTAAATTTTTTTATTAAATATTATTATTATTATAATTATAATATTAAAAAAAATATTTAAAATTTAAATTTTTTTTTTTTTTTTTTTTTTTTTTTTTTATGATTAAAATGCATGCTTATTTCTACCTAGATCAGGTCTAAGAAGCGCATGCGCGTGTTCTTATTACTCATGCAAAATAAGAGCAAATTAAAAATAAAAATTTCTTACCAAAATTAAACTTCGGTTTAAATATTAAGGTACGGTACGCGACAAATATTTATAAGCACTGGCACAAAAAAACGCAAAAACAAAAAGAATCTTGTGTAGATTAGTTATCACTTTTTTTTTCAAAAAAAATCAGTACACAAAACTAAACAGCCTTTTCACGTTTCTCCCAGACGCCAACTGCCGTATTATATTCGGGCGATTGACGACTCGTTAAAGGTTTGAATTTCGTCTAAATGCTCAGAGTTAAATTCTTTTTAAATTAATTAGAAATTGATAAGCGATAAAAATTGATAAAAAAAATATTGTGTACTTGGTTCAAAGTTAAATCCATTAAAAAAATAAACGTTTATTGTTATTTCAAAAAGATTTTAATTCGAAACAGTTGTAACATTTTTGTTTTTATAATTATTGGAACATGACTTGTGAAAAGTCAAACCAAGATAACTGCTGGCTGAAAACGCATTATCTAGATAATGAAAAGCTTTACTTCGTGTATTCTTTGAAGATCAAGAAAAACTTGAAGAAAAGTTGAAATATTAATCTCAAAATGTCCGTAATAAAGAGACAAACAAAATGATATATGATTTACGCTGGAAAAGTAAAAATTGATTTACTAGTGAAAAAAAAACTAATTTGCTAAGAAGGAAATGTTGGCTTGGACAGAAATCTCCGAAGCCAGCCATAAAAAAAAAGATTATTAGTAATTTTTCTAATTCCTTTAAAACTGTAAATGTAGTAATTTAAAATATCGAAATTAAATTAGTGAAAAGTTTTGTCCATTAAGATTGTGCATTATAAACATCTTTATTAATGAAATTGATTTTATTTATTTTTTTTTTTTTTTTTTTTTTTTTTTTTTTTTAAAGTTTGCTGGAAAGCCTTATACCCAAAATGGCTTTCTCGGATTCAAGACTGAGTTTATCAAATTTTAATTTTGTTTTTTTCTATTATTTTTTTTATCAATATTTCCATAAAATTGCTTTAGCATTATTTACTGACTGCAGTATTTTTAAGAATTTTAATTAAGAGAAGGTAGAAGAAAAAAACTATTGGAATTGATTGCTATATGATTCCATATAAACACGTGGTTTGGGAAGGGGGGGTAAAATGTAATGGCAAATCCAGATTTTAATGAAAAATTAAGAGTAAAGAACATTTTATAGAAATCTAATTAAAATATATTTTATTTTGATTAGATTCGTAATTTCTAAGTAGGAAATAGACCCGGCTCGGGAGAAAAAAAAGAAAAGAAACGGTCTTAAAAAAAAATGTTCTTTAATAGGTGTCAATGGATTCTAAATTTGGATAAATCGTTAGAGTTGCTTTAATGTGTAGAATGGATGTGAGAATTGAGATTTGGAAATGTATTTTCAAAGGTTATGTTATGATAAATTTCTTTTTGGGGTGATTATGTTGTTAGTATTTAAGTTATAAAATAAATGAAAAATATTGGACTTGATTATGTTGTTACTATTTAAGTTATTAAATAAATGAAAAATATTAAATTTGATTATGTTGTTAATATTTAAGATATAATAGAAAAATTAAAATTGAATTTGATTAAGTTGTTAATATTTAAGTTATTAAACAAATGAAAAGTATTAAATTTGATTATGTTGTTAATGTTTAAGATATAATTTAACTAGTTCATAAAGTTTTTAATTAATGTTTCTTTGCCTTTAAAAATTTTCTGGTTTTAATTTTTTATTTACACAATTGGGTTTTGGCAGATTCAGTTGTCTTGAAAATAATGTCTTTGATAGAGCTAAGTAAGTTAATGCCAATGTCAACATTGGCACAACCTCGGATATTCGTATTATCCGGAACAAAATTATTTATATTTAGTGTACCTAACGTGGGGTGTATTTGAGAATTCTTATTATCTCTTGGGGTGTGTTCATTAATGGGGAGAGAAGCAAGGGAAAAGAATGATTGGCTCTCCCCTATTGATAGTTTCCCTGGTTCAGTAGGGAATGTGGATCTTCGGAATACATTTGGGGATGGGTGGCATCCTCTTGAGGTTCCATGTAATATTGTTCTTGAGGGTCATCATAGTAATAAGGGGTATTGTCTTGAACTTGGGCCATTCTCGTATATGAAGATCGTTGTTGATTTTGGGGACCAGGTCTTCTGTAATTTGGATAGGTCGTAGTGGCTGAATTTTGTTGATGAGCTCTCAGGCGTATTCCCGTGTAATTTGGCCGATGAATGCCTGAGCCAGTCCAAGTGCTATTTAAAATGGCTTGTTTCATTATCTGAGTTATTGGGGCCTTCTTTATGGGGTTATTTTTGTCATGGGGGTTCCATCTGGAATTTTGGCATTGGGGGGTGGATCCCCGGCGATGTGATTTGTTGCAGAGGGAGCAAAAAGGGTTAAAAGGGCACTCTTTAGTCAGGTGCATCCCTCTTTCACAGTGGTAACACACTATTTCCTGTGCATGAGGAAATGTTGGAGTATGATTGAATTTTCTTTGATTGGTTTGGGGATAAATTTTTTTATTATTTGCAGTGGGTCTTTGTGCCTGGTTATTGGGAAAGTTGTTTGGTTTATAAGTTGGGGTTTGTGCCTTATTTAAATGAACATTAGCAACAGTAGGGGTTTTTCGTAGGGGGTCGTTAAGTCTACCTTGAGTTTTTTGGAAATATTTGCTGACTTGAGAAGAGACAGGGAGGTCGTAGTCATAATGTTTTTGAAAATCTGCTCTCAATTTCTCAGGTTTTTCTGGTAACAAATTATATATATGGGAAATGGTTAAAGCATTTCTTATTTTTGTAGTGGGCTGTAAGTTGTTGTCTAATTGGGCAATAGTATTGAAAAAGTCCTCGTAAAGACTGTTTAAATTTAAAATGGCCGAGGAGAGAGGGTCAGATTCGTTCCATCGGAACTTATAAATTCTTGCCATGGCTTCAAATAAGTTGAGGGGTTCGTCGGGGAAAATATATTCTTGGAGGACTTTGAGAAATTCTTCCAAGGTGGATTTTTCAAATTCATTTTGTTTTGCGTTGAGGATTTTCCTAACCTCAGCATTATTATCGTTTGGTGATCTGTGTCATAGCCTGAGCTAACTTAGCTGGTTCAGTTTCGCAGTTTTTAAGAGTAATGTTCTCATTCAAATTACTCTTCCATTGAGTTAGGGTTGGACCTATCCAGACCCCATTGATTCGCCCTGTCAATAATAGTTCGGGCTTAGTGACCTGAGCAATGGTGGTGATGGTTTGTATGGCCTGTGGAGGTGCAGGCGCAGGCGTAGAGGTGCCCACGTTATCACCAGTTCCATTTGTCATTTTGGAAAGTGTATGTGCAGGTTAAGAATAAAGAAAATTTCACGTACCGTAATGCGAACTCTTATCGCTCTTTTCCCGAAATTAATGATGGCGTTGGTGTAATGCCAGGAATGGCAAGGGACGCGCCACTTTTCTCCTATCTTTTTTTGTAGGATTAAGATTTAAAAGCTCTTGTAAACAATCACGGTTTTAATACGCATCAATCACAGAAGAAATAATTATATCCCACTACACCACGCCTGGGGGTAAATGAGAAAAAAAAATACATAAGTATTTTATCTCAAAGCGTGGAAAAAAAAGTTAATAATAAATACATCATGTATCCCCAAAATTATGAAACATTAAAAAAAAAATTGAAAAATTAATATAAATAAAAAAAACAGAACATAAATCAAAACATTTCCCCAAAAAACGATAAAGGTAGGTGAAAGTTAATGAATACGAAGAAATATAAGATGCAATAAAATTAGGGTCAGATCTACCATGCATTTTAAAATGAAAACTAATATAAAAATGAGCACAACAAATTTTAAAGGGCAGCTTAAAATAAATATACAATAAAATTAGGGTCAGATCTACCATGCATTTTAAAAGAAAACTAAGTCAACATATACTCAATTCTACAGGGCAGCTTAAAATAAATATACAAATAAAATAAAAAATAAGTCTACCATGCAATTAAAATGAAAACTAATATAAAAATGAGCACAACAAATTCTACAGGAGGCTTAAAAATAATATACAATAAATTAGCTCACTACTGCTTTTAATTTTATTTGGTTTTGCCAAACTTAAGATGCGTGAAAATTAAAAAAATTTGTTATAATAAATTATTTAATAAATATTTTCCAAAAATTATTTATTATTAGTTTTAATTATTATTATAAAAATTGAAGTTTATAATTTATTTATTAATTATTATTATTATTATAATTGTTGATATATTTATAATTACTGATTATAAATAATCTATATGATTATTTCAATTAATATTTTTACTTTCATAGAATCATAAATGTTTTAAAATTATTTTTTTTTTTTAAAATTAATTTAAAAAAAATCAAAAATTATTCTTTAATTAATTATAATTAATTTATTAAAATGATTTCAGAAATTATTTATTATTATTTTTATTATTATTATAAAAAAAATTGAATTTTATAATTAATTTTTTTTTATTATTATTATAATTATTTATATAATTATTATAATTATCTATATTATTATTTAATTATATATTATTTTATAATTATATATATATGAATTATGATATTGGATTGCAAGTAAAATAATATAATTTATTATTCTTATGATTATTATTATACTTAGATAATTATTAATATTTATTGTTATAATTTTTTTTTATTAATCTTAGTTTTAATATAAATATTCTTTTAAATTTTGAATTAATTTTTAAATGGATAGAATTATTATAATTATTAATTAAAATTTAGATTTTTTTTTTTTAAAAAATAAATTTAAAAAAAATATTTTAAATTCTTATTACCATTATTATTAATAAATTATTTTCTTATTAAATTCTTAAACAAAACATTATTAATAAGTAATATTATTATTATTATCTTTATTAATATTTTTAATATAAATACTTATTAACCATTACTGTATAATCATTTTATGATTAATTATTATTATTATTATTATTATTATTATTATTATATTATTAATTATTATTATTATTATTATTATTATTATTATTATTATTATTATTATTATTATTATTATTATTATTATTTTTTTTTATATAATATTATTATTATTATTATTATAACTCTTATTATGATGATTTAAAATTAATTTTTTTTTTTTTTTTTTTTTTTTTTTTTTATTAAAATTCATTCTTATTTCTACCTAGATCAGGTCTAAGAAGCGCATGCGCGTGTTCTTATTACTCATGCAAAATAAGAGCAAATTAAAAATAAAAATTTCTTACCAAAATTAAACTTCGGTTTAAATATTAAGGTACGGTACGCGACAAATATTTATAAGCACTGGCACAAAAAAAACGCAAAAACAAAAAGAATCTTATGTGTAGATTAGTTATCACTTTTTTTTTAAAAAAAAAATCAGTACACAAAACTAAAACAGCCTTTTCACGTTTCTCCCAGACGCCAACTGCCGTATTATATTCGGGCGATTGACGACTCGTTAAAGGTTTGAATTTCGTCTAAATGCTCAGAGTTAAATTCTTTTTAAATTAATTAGAAATTGATAAGCGATAAAAATTGATAAAAAAAATATTGTGTACTTGGTTCAAAGTTAAATCCATTAAAAAAATAAACGTTTATTGTTATTTCAAAAAGATTTTAATTCGAAACAGTTGTAACATTTTTGTTTTATAATTATTGGAACATGACTTGTGAAAAGTCAAACCAAGATAACTGCTGGCTGAAAACGCATTATCTAGATAATGAAAAGCTTTACTTCGTGTATTCTTTGAAGATCAAGAAAAACTTGAAGAAAAGTTGAAATATTAATCTCAAAATGTCCGTAATAAAGAGACAAACAAAATGATATATGATTTACGCTGGAAAAGTAAAAATTGATTTACTAGTGAAAAAAAAACTAATTTGCTAAGAAGGAAATGTTGGCTTGGACAGAAATCTCCGAAGCCAGCCATAAAAAAAAAGATTATTAGTAATTTTTCTAATTCCTTTAAAACTGTAAATGTAGTAATTTAAAATATCGAAATTAAATTAGTGAAAAGTTTTGTCCATTAAGATTGTGCATTATAAACATCTTTTATTAATGAAATTGATTTATTTATGTTTTTTTTTTTTTTTTTTTTTTTATTTTTTAAAGTTTTAAGTTTGAATCTTATACCCAAAATGGCTTTCTCGGATTCAAGACTGAGTTTATCAAATTTTAATTTTGTTTTTCTCTATTATTTCTTTATCAATATTTCCATAAAATTGCTTTAGCATTATTTACTGCAGTATTTTTAAGAATTTTAATTAAGAGAAGGTAGAAGAAAAAAAACTATTGGAATTGATTGCTATATGATTCCATATAAACACGTGGTTTGAGAAGGGGGGGTAAAATGTAATGGCAAATCCAGATTTTAATGAAAAATTAAGAGTAAAGAACATTTTATAGAAATCTAATTAAAATATATTTTAGTTTTGATTAGATTGGTAATTTCTAAGTAGG
>JABUQX010099585.1:12500-17500 GCA_015478945.1 Trachelipus rathkii
AAGAAAAAGTCTATAGTGTTTACTTGACGGTATGCAACTTCACATGGAAGTAAAACAGGATTTCTTTCTGACCTTCGATTTCGATATATCGAAATATATATCGATACCGATATCTCTCGATATCCGATATTATAAATATATATGTATATATACATATATACTCTGCTGCTCTATATATATATATATATATATATATATATATATATATATATATATATACCTATGTCAACCTCTAGAAGCCACAATCCACATCTCAAAAACTACAACAGCTACCAAGGAAAGGAATACATTGCTGGAATGCTGGTACCAATTTTAGTGCGGAAAATGTTAAAAAACAAAAGAGCAACATTACAATAATTACCCAGTAATGTAGATGACAGCCCGATCTGAACACTTATTATGCCAAATTGCCTAGTTAAAATAGAAATAGACTTTCTGTTAAAATTTGGCGAGCTATTAAGCTAAACCTAGCTTCCTCCTGATGTATACCGCACCGATGAGTCAGGGGTCTCTCTCAGCCTTCCCGGGGAACTACGGGGTTGGACTATTTCCCCCCTCCGGGGAGGGTCTCCGGAACCCCAGCTCTTTGGTATTTGGGTGTCGCGGGGAGTTCCTCCGCCCCTCCCCCTACAGAGGGTGTAAAGCATCCACCTCTATATTCCCGTCAGCTCAAACCCCCTACATTTACCATAATAACATACCACAAATCATGCCTCCACTGCTCCATATATATACCTCTATATATATATATATATATATATATATACTATATATATATATATATATATATATACACTATATACTATATCCCCCATAAACTCGAGCTCCCCAAAACAATTTTATGTTTATTTTTTTTATTTTACATTCCTAACCAAAATTTTGCAAGGATTCTAAAATGTATTCCTTTTCCTGTAGCTATCGTAGTTTTAGGAGATATGGATTGTGGCTCTTCTAGAGGCTGGCCATATAACTTATTTATATATATATATATATATATATATATATATATATATATATATATATATATATATATTCTATATATATATATATATATATATATATATATATATATCTCTCTATATATATCTATATATATATATATATATATAGTTTGTTTTTAAGTAAAAAATTACTAATATTTAAGTTTAATGAATAATTTACTCACAGGAAATGGGTAAAGCTGTAGACAGCGACCCACACATTTTTGAGACCAAAAATTTTCTAAGTTCAAAAAAATTTCTAAGCTCATTAAGTTAGTAAGTTTTAAAGAAATTCTTTGATAGCAAGCTTCTGGAATTGCCAAACTTGCCTATAAACAACTATTGAGCCTAACCCAGCAGCACTAAACTTAAATTTTTTGGACATGAAAATGTGTGGGTCGATGTCAACAGCTTTACCCAGGAAATGTTCAAATCTTTCATCCTTAAGAAGTTTTCTTTGATACATAAAATGATAACAAATAGCAGAGTAGATGTAGTTTACTTCGGCCTCGTATTGGAATATTTAATTGGCCGGTTTCGTAATTTCACAGGTTCTTCCACTTTTCACAAACTTTTAATCTACTGTTGTAGAAAATGTTGCAAGAATCCTAAAACTGTAAAAACATTTTAACACAGTTCGAATAAATCTTTGAAATTCCTATTCACAAAAATAAGAACACAACATCACGCTTGAGAATTTTATAAAAAAATGGCGCTTAATTATATAAAGATATTTTCCTTTGAAACGTTCCAATAATGCTGAAATTTAATATTAAAATGTGAAGTGAAAACTTTATTCCTAAATCGGAGTTTTACTCGATAGTTGTAATTTAAACATCTATAAATATCCGATAGGTCAGAAAAAAACTTAAGTTTACCCCTTCACATGTATATATATATATATATATATATATATATATATATATATATATATATATATATGATATATATATATATTTATATATATATATATATATATATATATATATATATATATATATATATATATATATATATATATCAGGAGGGCTCTTATGATCTGCTGTGCTTCTGCAGGCTGAGTAGCCGAGGAGCAAAGGAGTGAGGGTGGGGGGGTCAGCTTCACTCCGACCCCGCCTGTCCCGGAACTCTTTCACCACAATAACTTTCCCCTAGTTCTCTTACTCCCTAATATTACGTGACCTCTTAAAAACACTGAGGCCCTGAAATCTAGCAATGCCATATATATAAGCTATATATATATATATATATATATATATATATATATATATATATATATATATATATATATATATATATATATATATATATATACTAATAATATATATATATATATATATATCCCTATAATTTTTATGATGCAGATAAATATTTTTCAATTATTTTTGGCATATATTCTTATAATGATACTAACAGTAAATTTTAGCGGGAATAAACAGGATCAAACAATTTAAAAAAAAAAAGCTAATTATTTAATAATATCGGTACTTTTGCTACGCATCCCTATACACGTTTCAGGGAGCGCCCTGGATGGGCGGCAGTCTCAGGATATTTTCTGTGGTGAAATCTTATATGCGGAAACAAGAGAAAATCTGTTAGGCAAAATATATCCATATAGGTTAGGTCTAAATTTACTGCATTGTCGATCCATATAGGTTAGGTTGAGTTTTACTGTCGTCCGATCCATATAGGTTAGGTTGTGGTTTACTGCCCTCTAAGCTCAGGTTATGATATGTATTTTGTACGGAACGTATTTTACCCACAAGCATTATTTTTACGTTACCTTAAATTCTTTCACGTATGCACTAGCTCTCCGTTTTCTTTCGGCAAAATGAACGTTTTACTTTTAGAATTAAATTTTGATATTTTCACTGGTCTTATCTTTCTCGTTCCTTACATCTTTAATTAATTAGCATTAAGTATCATATGCTGCTAGTAATATGAAAAAATAAATGAAAAAAATATTTATCTGCACCATGAAACTTAAGGATCATATATATATATATATATAGTATATATATAAATATATATATATATATATATATATATATATATAATATCTTTCTCTTTCTGCTATATATATATATATATATATATATATATATAATAGTTATATAATATATATATATATATATGTATATATATATATATATATATAATAATATATATATATATATATATATATATATATATATATATGTATAAAATACATATATAATAATTGTAATAATGACATATATATATATTTGTATATATAATATATATAATATATATATATATATATATATAAAAATGAAAGAGTGATGTGTAGGGAAAGATGTGTATATCTATGTGTCGCTATTATTAATAAAAAAATAATAATAATATATATGTATATATATATATATATATGTAATAATACATATATGTAATATATGTAATATATATATATATATATGATATAATATATATATATAATTCAGTATTTTTAATTGGTTTGGGGAACTGCAATTCACTATTATTCGGATTTATTAGCAGTTGTTTTTTTCTTCCATTACAGTTATTTCTCCCAGGCAAAATGTTTCCTAATCACTGACTAAGTTATATATATATATATATATATATATATATATATATATATATACCTATATATATATATATATATATATATATATATATATATATATATATATATATATATATATATATCAGGAGGCAACTCCTGTATATATATATATATATATATATATATATATATATATATATATATATATATATATATATATATATATATATATATATATATATATATATGTTTTTTCGCTCTTATATATATATATATATATATATATATATATATATATATATATATATATATATATATATATATATATATATATATATATCTTTCTATATATATATATATATATATATATATATATATATATACAGTATATTTTTTTGACAAATAATTTTATAAAATAAACGAGTTGGTAACCATCGGCAACGTCAACTTTTGAGATAACAACAACACTTGTGCATGCTCTGAACAGGTTTTAGTAAAAATTCGTTGAGTTATTTTTCAAAGTGTCAATGTTTCAGAAATAATATAACATTTTTATTTACAGTTGGTGGTCATTGTAATTAATAGCAAAATGTCGAAATCTTTACGGCAACAAATATTTCTAATTGGACATTACAAACATCAAATAATAGGTAGCAACTTACCATCGAAGAGATTGTTTATACCTTCCGTTTTATAACATGCGAGATTGTAAACTTAATTTTAATGAAAGGGCAACGCTTGTCATGGACGAATGCTTAATTTATTGGAGGAATGCAAAAATACAAGAACCTCATAATTGTAGGTGAGGTAAATTAAGGCATTATATGCTACTTGGCAGAAATTGGTCAAGGACAAGAATAAAAATACCAACATCATCCTAGAGAAAAAACAAGAATTTTCTAATAATTTGGAAGATCTATTTGACATAGCACATCAGAATGCCTTGCAAATGATCACAATCGAAGAAGATAGACAATTTCTGATCAAACAACGTGAAAAGAGACGACCAGGTTCGATGACCGGCGTTGATAGAAAACTATATAGTATTGATAGAAGAAGGTTGCAGAGATTAGAAAAGGAAAGAGTAAGAAAAAGAAAAAGTTTAGATGATCCATCAACTTCAGTTTTTTCTGAATGTAAGTATAATTATTATTTATTTTGTTAGTTCCCGGTAATATGCAACGAGCATGTTTTTAAACAATACTTTTATTTTAGTGCAAGATGTGGATGTTGTTTCTGAATCCGACAGATTTTCGTCAGAATTTCTGTTTGAAAATAACGAGGAAGGCCGTGAGAAAGAGCAACAACAAAATTTAAGTGTTGAAAAACTAAAGAAAAAGAGCTCGAATTAATTTACTCACTCCATGATTAGCTGCAGCATTACATAAATGTAGAGTTAGTGAGCTTGATTCCGTTCATTTAATAATGGTGTTTATGGAAGCCGTTTCTTTATATCCAGCCCCTTACGTAATTAA
>JABUQX010099586.1:0-26510 GCA_015478945.1 Trachelipus rathkii
AGGAGAAATTAGGTTCCGCTTGAGTTTTAAATACTCCTGCAGATAGGGTTTTCAATTCCTTCAGTGGAACTATCAAATTGTTTTCATTTTGATTTTTTCGAAACTCGTCATCTTCTATTGGCCTCGAAACTCTTTTCTCCCAGAAGCTCTCCAGAAGATGCGTGTATTCTAAGGCGCCATAAGTTTCCAATGCTGGTGTTGTAGTTGTACAAGTTAAAATAAGGTAAGGGAACGGTTTTTGCTAGCTTCTGTTAATCCTAGAACTGGTGGAAGAAAGTCGTTCATATTGACCGCGACTGGGTAGAAATATCGCAATTCTTCGTATATATATAATATATATATATATATATATATATAATTTATATATATATTATATATTATATATATATATATATATATATATATATATATATATATTAATATATATATATATATATATATATATATATAATATATATATTATATATTATATATATATATATATATATAAATAATATAATATATATATTAGTATATATATATATATATAATAAGTATATATATATATATATATATATATTATACATAATTATATATATAATATATATAATATATATATATATATATATATAATATATATATATATATTATTTGTATATATATATATATATATATATATATATATATATATACAGGGTGATTCAAAATTATGGTAAAAATTTTTTGGTGACTGATAAGAAATGGCAAAAATAAAGGTAAAAGTTTCTATAAAGGTAAGACGTAATGTGCTTAGTTTTTTCCGTCTGGCTGTCTGTATGTGTTTTTTAGCTAAAATATTTTGTATCTTACGAAACCAAGTAGGTTACAAAACCCTATATTTGGGAGTGAGTACGGTTTGTGTGTAAGTGCTTAATGACGACAAAAAGAAGTATCAATTTTACTATAAATTTAAAAATGGCGGCCGTTAAAAGTTTTGTGGCGACATTTCATGAAAGCGGATGACTTGGTTAAAATGTTAAGGAACCAAAAAAACACCTATTGTTGTAAGCAGAATCAAATGGTATACATTTTAATAAATTATGAATAATTAATAAGGAGAAATGTAATTTCAGGTAATTGGAAACATGCTCATTTAATAATTAAGCAACTCTTCCGCCCAAACAGCTTACTGCGCTTCCATTAAACAGTTCAGCACAATGTTGAACAAAAACAACCAACTGCTGTATACAATAAATGCACTGTCTGTTTTTGTTACGCATTTACAATGTAACTCATTGACTGTGAGTGTCCTCTTACGTGTTTCTTTCGTTATTGTATAAACGTAAATACCACGTGTATTCATACTCTGAACTAGCTAACATGCATCTAATGTATAATGGGATGGCACGCTCCAATAGTTCTGCAGCAAGACGTTTTGTAGCAAGAGAAATATCCCAACCGAATTTGTCCCAAGCGCAAGGTTTTTTGCAACTATTTTCATCAACGCCTGTCTGAAGCAGGGTATTTGCAGTCCAAAGAGGCACACTATTCCAGGCAGAACGCGCCGATCTACTAGGACTGTGATTAGAAGAGTTTGGTTTCTTAATGGAATTTCTGAGCAATCCTGAAAAGAGCACGCGAGAAATGTCACTACAGTTTAATTCGAACCAATCTAGTATTTGGAGGTTACAACACGAGCAACAGTTACACCCGTACGCACGTCCATCAGGTGCATACTGCTATTGCCACGTGACTATGTTCCCTCGTGTTGTTATTTGTCATTGGTTTTTGAACAAATTGTATTGACCCAAACTTTTTAACGAAGTTTTATTTACCGACGAGGCCCACTTTTACAAGAACAACTATCGTTAACGTTCATAACGAACACATTTTGGCAGACGAGAATCCTCATGTCCCATTAAACAGAAATTTTCACAACATCAGTTTTTCAGTAAACATTTGGGCAGGAATTTTAAATGATCATGTACTTATGTTCGAGCTTTCTCCCAGGCTTAATGGCATAATCTACTTAACCTTTTTGAAACATGAGCTCCGTACCTCGTACCTTGTTTGATGTACCTCTTCAGTTGCGCCAAAACATGTGGTTTATGCATGATGAGGCTCCTGCATACTTAATGGCTGGGCAGTTTCGTGGAACACCTTAATGAGACCTTCCAATCAGTGGATAGATCGAGGTGGCCAGTTCCGCAGCGAGCAAAGGTCACCAGACCCTAAATCCTTTGATTATTACCTTTAGGCATTTAAAAGACCTAGTTATAAACTCCTTCTCCAATCGCACCGTTGAAGACCTAACGAATTAAAGATATGAAAGGAATTGAAAACGATCAAATAGCACCTGGGAATATTTGAACGGGTCCAACAATCGATGAGAAGACGCCTGGACGCGTGCATTGGAACAACGGAGGTAATTTTCAACATCATCTTTAGTCTTTGATATAATTTGTAGGTGCTTTAGAAACAGTATGTTTAAGTTGTACAAAATTAAACCTATCATACAATAATAATGTTTATTTACACCTCGCTATTCCGAATGAGTTATTCGCTCCTCAAATACTCTAACTCCGCGCCGATTTTTAAATTTTTAGAGTTTGTAAACTTAACTTGGTCGTAGATACAAGATATTTTAATAAAAACACATACAGGCAGGCCAGACAGAAAAACTACAGGCACATTAACGTCATAGCTTTATAAGAACATTTACCTTTATTTTTTGCATTTCTTATCAGTTACCAATAAATTTTTACCATAATTTTGAATGCACCCTGTATAATATATATATATATATATATATATATATATATATATATATATAATTATATATAGTTATATATATATATATAATATAATATATTAATTATATATATTATATATATATATATATATATATATATAATATATATATATATATATATATATAAATATATTTATATATATATATATATATATATATATATATATATATATAATATATATATATTATATATATATATATATATATATATATATATATAATATATTATATATATATATTATATATATTATATATATAATATATATATATATAATAATATAATATTAATATATATATGCAAAGGCAGAATTTCTGGCTTCGTTTAGATTTTAGTTTTCCATTCTCTCAGTATTTTTTCTTATACATAATAATGTGTTTTAATTGGTGGTGATGAAGTAATAATTTAAAAAAAATAAAAGAATTTAAACAATATCAAAATTTGGAAAGGAGGCTCTTTCTTTCAGAGTTTTCCGAAACTTTCATCCACTCCATAATGATTAAAGGAAACTATTATAACTTTATTACCGTGTCTTCTCTATTTAATGTTTTCCTGCTAGAAATACTGCAGTATCAACAAAAAACAATATTCAAACACTTTATTTTAAAACATTCTTCCATATATAAGCAGACAACGGCACCGAAAAATGTTAGTTTAGAAGAGGGCTTCGGAAGGCGGAAGGAGAGGAGAAAGAGAAGGAAGCTATATATACGGAATATTGCCATATAAGCGATTTGTGAGAAAAATTTAAAGACTATAGTCGCTTTCTTGGGCAATAATTGGATTAGGATGGATTAATACAAATTAATTTGCGTCACTGATCGTGGTTTCACTGAATGGAGGATTGCCTTAGCTAATCGCTGTGTATTTTAATGATACTCTTTGATTTGAATTTTTATGCGGTAAAAAAAAAAATCGTAATCGTAAAAGCATTCTCAGATCAAACGCTCAATATTTGCAAACATGGGCATTGACTAGCCTACTCTCATTAGCTATGTAAATTTATAATCTTTTAACGGAAGATGAGCCATTCATCTTAATGTGAACGTCATTGTTTCAAAATAATTACAAGCATCACTACTTTACAAAGAAAGTGCTCCAAAACGGGATGAAATATCGATAAGCGCATCCAGTGTCGCGCAATAATGAGAACTATTATGCGCCGAGTTTCATTAAAATGGAGAAGGGATGAATGACTAATGAAAGAAAGTTTGTTTGTTGCAAAATTTTTGTTTTAAACATTTTAAAGGGTTTTTAAACCCGGCAATTGGTCGAGCGTAGTTTTGTGTTGAAACCAAAAAAAACGCAAATTTAAGTTATTGATAGTTGAGCGTTTTCCATCTGTTGATGGACTTGGTTAGTGTTTTTCATATTTAAGCATTTTTCTTCTACATTGGACTGGTGAATGATAAAATGGCAAATTGATTGCCTTTGTCATTCGGTGGACCTGGTTCCGAATTTTTAACTTTGAAACATTTTGGGTTATATATTATTTAAAGCTACAACTAATTCAAATAAAAATAATTAGGATATAAGAGGGATAAAAAAATTAAAATTAAAAAATATATTTAAACATTAAAAGTATATTAAATTAAAAATGAATAAATAAAAATAATTATATATATATATATATATATTTATATATATATATATATATATATATATATATATATATATATATATATATATATATATATTATATTATTATATATATATATATATATATATATATATATATATATTATATAATATATATATATATATATTTATATAGTGTAAGCGCACGTATCATCAAACAACAACGAAAACTAAAATATGGCGTCATTCAGTGTGTATGTGTGTGTTTGTGTGTCAAGCAACATCAACCACACCAAACGACAAAAACAAAATGTTTTCACAAAAAGGTGTACACATGAACGTAAATTGATACACGTTTGTCAACGTAATTAGGCTTATATAAAAAAGGGCGGGGCTTAGTGACTTCAGAGGAATACGGCTCTCTGATTTGTGGACTCTCATTTTTTCTATCACTACTGCGATCATAGTCTTATTTATTTATTCTTCCAAAAATGTGTTGACTGTTAATGGTACAGTATAGGTGGTTAATATAAACCTATCCTTAGTAAAAAAAAAAAATCAATAAATTTGATATTCGAAAATCAGTCTTCTTTATTAAAGCACTTAATAAATATCTTAGTTAAATTGGTACCCAAACTTTCAGATGATTTGTTTTTGCAAATTATATTTTAGAATTGCATTACTGATATAAGAATTTAGCTTCAGCAAAACTGATAACATCTTATTTATCATTTTATACACAACTTCTGAAAACTTAAAACGGTTTATAGCATCCAAAACACTAAACTTTTCCACCTTTTATTTTTTTCCCGTATTTCTTTGTTTATATTTCTATTCTCTTTTATCATCTAATATTTTAAGTTTTTAAATTAGAATTATTCTCGCATTTTGATCCCTGTTATTTTTATTGACCAAATTTGGGGAAAACGGATTTAAACTTCCCAATTATATTTTTATTTGACAGGTTAATTGTCAAATAAATTTTCATTTTATTTAACAATGGGTGACTTTCTTCCTTTCTTGTTTATTATATTATTCTTTATGAATGGGAAGGTGTTTTGTTTTAACATTTAAGATATTCAATATCAACTTCTCGCACTATTTTTTTATATTCTGTGTATCTATTACTTAGATTGTCTCATTAACCTCCGTTCTCTTCATTATTTATATACCCATGTTGTACTTATATTTCCATTTTCCATCTTGCCTTATTATTATTATTATTATTATTATTATTATTATTATTATTATTATTATTATTATTATTATTATTATTATTATTATTATTATTATTATTATTATTATTATTATTTTTGATCATTATTATTATTATTATTATTATTATTATTATTATTATTTATTTATGACATTATTATTATTCTTTATAGATTTTTGTATTAATTATATTACTATTATCTATCTTTTCTCACTAACCTACCGATATATTAATTTTATTTTACATATACTCATGCTTTACTTATTACTACAACCTTTGAATTTTTTATTTCTTTTATGTTTGAGTTTATCTTTTTTATTCAACTTTTTCTTTTTCTTTCTTTTCTTCCTTTTTACTTTTGATTTTTTGAGGTTTAATCTTTATGGCTGATCAAGCACGTAAAGAAATTCATATCTCTATATCTTTTTTCCCAGTTAAAAAGTATCTTATCAGAGAGTCGGAGTTGAACAAACTTTCAAAATTCTTCTCCTTGTCCCCTCATCTCTTTTTCCTGCATAAGGTTTAAAACCCTTTCCTTAATATAATAATAATAATAATAATAATTAATAATAATAATAATAATAATAATAATAATAATAATAATAATAATAATAATAATAATAATAATAATAATAATAATAATAATTGCTCAATTGCTCAAGATTTTATTTAAGAGTTAATACATTTACAGGTTAACTATTTTACAGCAAAATAATAATAATAATAATAATAATATAATAATAATAATAAATAATAATATAATAATAATAATAATAATATAATATCAATAATAATAAATAATAATAATAATAATATTATAATAATGATAATGCAGGAAAAAAATATCCCTGGTGACGTTTTGAAAAGGCGACAATTCTGATATTTGAAGAGAGAAACAATCCATTGTTGTTCCCTTGTGTGAATGGAATCGCCTGAGTCTGAACGTAAATGGGATTTTTTAATTATAATAATGGCAATTGGAGCATAATTCATATTATTTATAGGGATTCCTGTATAACCTATGGCTCCCTTTTCGAGATTTATCTAACGTTGGTATTTTAAATTTCATTTAGGTTTAATTTTATTAGATTTGTTTTATTTTATGTTTTATAAATGATTTTGTTTGTTTTTTATTATTATTATTAGTAATATACTATATTATTATTAATATTATTTAATTATTATTATTATGATTATTAATTATTATTATTAATATATATATATTATAATACTATATATATAATATGTTATCATATAATATATAATATATATGATATATATATATATACATATTATCAATATATTATTATTATTATGATATATATATATACTATATAGTATATAGTTTATATATTATATATATATATATTAATATATATAATATATAAATTAAGTGCGGGAAAAAACGATGGTATCAGCCCTTTTCGCTTCCAATCTTCACTCGGTTTACAACCCATCGCCTCGCTTTCTAATCCGGGCTAAGGCACCACGCTGCGTTTCATTCCCTCCGGGGGCTGGAACACGTCCGCTTATCGTTTCCTACTACTTACAAATATTTTATAAAAAGCAGTTTTTTATTAGAGATCACAAAAGATTATAAAATGTTGACGCTCCCTATTTTGTTATTTCTTAGGAGCTAACATAAGAAAGATAAGTAATATGAGAACCTTAAATTAAAAATGATGCATGCTTGAGTCTTGAGTTAGTATCTACATCATTTTATAGTAGAAACAAACTCTTATAGAAAACCTTCAATTAGATAAAGCTTTATTTTTTATGCAATTTTGAATTATTAAATTGGAATATATGTAAAGGAGGCTATTTTTTAAAAATTTATTAAAAAATAAGAAGACCATTCTTAAAAAGCAGTAATAAAAGTTCTAAGAATCATTACTCGCGCCAGGAAGTCCTCTCATTGGGTAGATGGTTACGACCGCCCGGTGGCCCGACGCCGACGTGGCGTCAGCGAGCGACCAGTGTTAGGAGCTCGCGTCCGAGAGTTGTAGCTGGTGTTTCTCGAGCGGCTCTCGGCTCTCAGACTCTAACTCGGCTCGCGGCTCGCGGCTGCCGCGGTATTGCGAAACTCTCGTCGTATTCATGATAATGTATAAACGTTATATCCTATAAATTAGAATAGATTTTAAGAAATATATATATATATATAATGATATATAACGTGATATATATATATATCATATATAACTATTATATAGATATATACTATATATATATATTATATAATTATATAAATATATAATATATAATATATATCATGAAATAATACTTGGATCTATGGTTGTCTGACCCTTAGGTGACTATGAGGAAGTCTTGTTTGACAGAGCCTTGACATGATCTAGGTTTTTGACAGAGTATGGCAAAGCGTCGCTACCTATAAGCTACCTTCCTTTGGATTTCTGCATTCGCTTTGCTTATTCTTTTGTCATAGATTTCTTCAGATCGTTTCCATTTAAGCTCTTGTTGATGGAGCAAGCCTCTTCTCCTTTTTTATTAATTGTGCTGTTCCTCAGGTTTTCTGTCTTTTATCTCCAGACTTTTCCTACTTTTTCATCAATGAACTTCTTAGCTGGCTTCTTGACTCTTTTCACTCTATACCCGATGACTCAATCTTTTCATCCTCCACATCATGTTTCAATGTTGCTCCCTCGTTTGTATTTAAAGTTTGCCTCTGGTTCTCAGTTTGCCATTCAATTCTTGCCAATTCTGGTCGGATTTCTCAATTGAAGGTAACGTGCAATCTTGCGACCAATTCAGCTCTTTAAAAACTCAACTTCTTCATATCTAACCTCTCTAAAACATCTTCCCAAACTTTCCTATCCCTTCGACGGCTCTAAATGTATCACCTGTAAACAACATAAAACTCTTTGTAGACCGAACGATAAATACGTGAATTTGTCTTGGGAGACCTCAATCACATCGGGCTGCTAAAAGTGGCCTCATAGAAGCTGGTAATTCTCTGTTCAGATTAGTGAATTTTTTTTCTTCTGCTCAGTTATCTCCAGTTAATATAACGGTCTGTATCTGGCCTTTGTATGGAAACCTGTTATGCTACATTTGTGGGTGGATCTGGTTCCAGCCCTTTGCTTTGGAATAGTGTTGATAGCTACAAGGTTAAAGAGACTTAATAATAACTGTTTCCAACTACTTTCTGCTCCCATTGACCCTCTTTCTCTGTGAAGTGACATTGAAGCACTATCTCTTTTCATAGAAATTAACAACGGCAGGTGTTTGAGAGAATTGACCTCGCATTCCTCCACACTGCGTCGCCCCTCGTAACAAAAGAGGTGCCTACTCTTACATGAATATTGTGTGAATAGTGGAGACTCAAGGATTACTCTTTGGTGCATCCTTTTTTCCAGCCACATCTGTTTTTATAGAACTCTTGTCCTTTCATATATATAATATAATATATATTATATATATATATATATATATATATGTATATATAATATATATAACTATATAGTTATATATATAGTATATAATATATTATATGATATATATTATATATATAAGTTAATATATTAATTTATATATATATATATCTATAGATATATATATAATATTATACTATACAGCGTATATATATAACCCTAATCTATCTATATCAGTAAACGTATCTATATATTATATCTATAGTATAGTTACTAATATGAGATAATATTATATCATAACTGGCCTTAATATATATAATATACTTATACTGTAGCCATACATATACTACCTATATATTAGTATTACCTAGAGCATATCTCCAATATATATACTAGTATATATGTATATTATATATATAAGTATATGTATTTTTTAATCTCTAATATATATAGTATATATATCATATATTAAATTAATGATTGTTTGTGGAGTCCATAGAGTCCTATATATGTGGCTCGCCTACAATTTTAAATTCCTTATATTGCTCGAGATACCGACTAAAGGCTTGGGCACCACTCAGCGTAATTAGAGCAACTGGACTCAAGACGCAGATGTCTCTGTGTTCGGGTCCCAGATGTAAGATTATAGAAAATATTTCAAACGTTGTCCGATAATGCATTCGAGGCTGCAAGCTGAAATAATTAATAATAGTTAACTATACAGTATATACTATAGTATATACTTATATATATATATAGTATATATACCCATATAGTTCTCATGCTGTACTATATATAGTATATGTAGTAATATATATATATATATAACTAAGTATATATTATATAGTATAAATATATATATACGTCTGTTGAGAATAAATATCACAGTCACCTATTCCTCGCCGAGTGCGGGTGATGAAATCAATAAATATTTCTGAGAAATTAATCGTGGTAGTAGAAGCATAATAAACTGCAATATAAATAATATGTGAATCATACTTAGAAAGTAATGAGACAATAGACGATAAAACTTCGTAAGGATACACAAAGGTTGAAGATCGTGATTTTTATTTGTATATACCGAATTATTCCATTTAAGGTATATTTAATAATGAAGTGTGGTTGAAAATACTGTCATTCGTGAAAACATATATCATAAATGAGGAAAAATCTATCTCGGGTTAAGCTCATATTTAAGAACGTAAATTGCTACTTTCCAAATTAGCATAATCTAAGAATACCTGGTACAAGGATATATAGGTTTTTCGGTAACGCATGAATCTCATTCTGAATTATGTTACTTTTTGCGTAAATATATTAAGGAACGAAGTTTAAAAAAACCTCGGTTAAATATTGAAGATAGTAAGAGTATATTTTTATGACCAAGCAAAATGAAGACAAAAAGGCTGTTAAATATCTTTGAATGATAAGTCGAATTAAATCTTTTTAAGGGAAAATCATCAAATGGCAATATCTTTGGATGGAGGAATATGCATATAAAATTAGATAATCAAATTGCTTTTTGAGTGTAGAGGATAATAATAAAGCTTTTGCTACCAATTTTAGATATTCAATTATTTAAAGAAATAATATTCATATATAATAAAAAATTATATCATAATAACCAGATATCCATTTTTTACTCAATCATCTCCCATTTGTTAATTTTACATATACTATTCTCGTACTCTCTGATTAGTCACATTAACCAACCGTTTTTATTTGGCGTTAAGACTTTCTTCAATTGGAAAACATACTTGTTAATAGCTCACATAGTACTTGTAGCATCAGGGTAATTTATAAATAAGCAATTAACGAATTCTTTCTCCTTTGAACCTTTCAATCTTCTGTTTACGACTTGCTCTAATTCATCCATTAAGATCTAATAATTATACTCATAATTCTTCTCATGTTTTCTTTCATGGTTGTTATATATACTTTTTCACTGAAGAATTTCTCTAAATATATTCTTGATGAATATTTTAATTGGGTAAACGCCTGAGATATGTAGAGTATATTTGAACGATAAGGTTTATAATTGTTCACTATTCCATTTTTCTTTAAATATTTCATCAAAACAACTATAGTTATTCACATTTATAACATAAACTATTAAATTTTTTATTTGAATTATCCATCCATATATCTGCTCTAACTTCACATTTAAGACAATAGGAATCACAACTTTCAAATATGTATTTACGTATTTCCATGAAAGACAAATATATTTTCAATTTTTATTATAGGATTTTTTTTTTATTTTTATATAGAAATGGATTTTTGATTCTGCTCATTTTCCGATCTTGCCATTTTCTTACAGAGATTTTATTTTTATTAAAAAATGGATTTTTTGATTTTTTAGTACTTTTTGTTGCTACGTCATTTATCTATAGAGAAAAGTTATTTATTTTTATTAAACTATTATACGTAATTTTTACAAATTTTTAAAATAAATGTACTTTACTTATCTCATCAAGATTTTACTCTCTAGTTGAATTTATGCTTTCATAAAAAATTTTACTCTCTAGTTGAATTTATGCTTTCATAAAAAATTTTACTCTCGACTGTTGAAATTTTTTCTAAAACTTCAATTGGGTATCGAACGCGAAGACCTCTGCGTCTTCAGTTGGTTATCTAACCAAACTACCCTATAGTAACTCCCTGGCCAAAAAATGATTTAGAACTAGTAATCTTTAGATTTTTCTGTGCTCTTATAATATTTTAAAAATAGACTCATTTAATAATGCCCATTTATGATCAAAATGCAATAGTTTTTCTATTTTATTAACTAATGTTTATAATTCTTTATCAATTTGTTTCTATATACGATTAAGTTGAAATCAGTCATGTCTCAGACCAATCAATTTTAACCAATTAAGTTTCTTGAATTAATGGCAAAATAAATGGTTCTAAGGAAAAAAATTATAGGAAAGCAAATTTATAGCAATCCTTTATATTCTCTTATAGAAACTGTTTTTATAAAAATGATTATGCAAGTAGTAGGGGGAAAAACGATGAAGTGAGCGAAGCGAGAGTCGTTTACAGTCGCCAGACAGCGAATGAAACGAGGCGTATTCAGCTAGACGCGACGCCGTAGCGACGCTAATGGTGCTGGTAATGCGAGTGAAAATGAGCTGAAAGGGCTTGTACCATCGTTTCATCCATCATTATAATATTTATACTATATATATATAGTAGTATATATATATATATAGTATATAATATAATAATATATTATATTATATATATGTATATTTATATATAAATAATATACTATAATGTTAATAATATATATATTATATATATAATTAATATATAGAAGAGATACCGATACTATCGGTATATATATATATACTATAGTATTATTTCATTTATATAATATATTATATAATATAGAGATATAATATATATATATATAGTTATAATAATGAGTATATTATATATATAATATATATAATATAGTAGTATATTATATATATATATATATATACTATATATAATATATATATATTTAAGCCCTCTTCATTGATTATTTTATTAATGAGTCAATTACTCTTACTCTTGTTGTTTATAATTTTGGCTCTTAATATGCCCCTTTAAATTATGAGAGTTTAAATTATGCATCTAATTTCCCCCCCCCCTCCAAAAAAAAATAAATAAATATAAAAAAAGCATAATTCAATCATTGATTTTCAAGGTTCATAAACTCTAATTAATATTTAGCCTATTTTTCTCATTTCTTTTTCTGGTTTCGTGTTATAAAAATAAATAATAAAAATGAAGATTAATGAAATATCAATTCAGTGATTTCTAACAATATTGGGTCTAAAAAAAATTTTTTGAAACGAAATCTCTTTTAAGACATAAACTGATCTTAAAAATTAAGAAGTTATTAAAACTTTGTTTCTATAAACTTTAAAATCTTATAACTCTGGCGAGATTTGAACTTTTTCTATTTAAAAATGTACAAATGGAGTTTAGCAAGTTATTTGATTCATAATTATATACAGCACTTCAATATTAGAGAATTATTTATATATATATATATATATATTATATAATTTATATATACTATACTATATATAACTTATAAAGTAAGTACTATAATATACTCTGATATAATTAAGATATATAATATATACATTATAATTTAGAAGAATTATATATATATATATATATATACCTCTTATGGGACGACTCTGTCACCTCACCCAAGTCTAATATTCTTGTAGATCTTCTAACACTCTTTTCCCTGGGATGCCTTAACACAGAACTCCCTACATATTAACCGTTTAGAACTACAACGCTCTTTCGTGTTATAGATATTTCCTTTTTCTCCCATGCCTTATGGATCGCTCACTTGGTCCTGGCTTTAATTACTTATGCCGCAGTGACCATTATACCAGACAATTGCCTTAAATAGGATCTTGCTCCGAACCCAAATGTTAAAACCGCAATTTCAGCTGGCGTTATGATCGAGCTGGAATGGGCTCCTTTTCATCAGGCTACAGCTATCCCAATCTTCTCCTTCAATAAGCCGAGGTTTCGAAACTGTTGATCGATGCTTTAACTTCTTCTGCAAGTATCATAGACGGTCTGCGGAAGCTCTGCATCCGCGATCATAACTGTTCAGGTTAGGCGTTAGGCAACCCTTGGTGGTCCAAGAGTGGCGCACAAGCTAACCTGGAGATAAAAAACTCTACAGGCAATACAAAAGGACCCGCACCACCTCAAACATGATTATCTTTAAAGCAGCTGCAGCGAGATCTCCGAATTAATCGCCAAACACCACAACAATACTTTCGAAACTTACTTCGACCGTTAACCTCCACAGAGCTCCCCTTTCTTTAGTGTGGAAAGGTGCACAGAAATATCTCGCCGCTCCAACAACTCTCACCCACAGTCCTTCGATAAACGGGCCTGATAATAACCGATACGATCTCTGTTCCAGCAGCTGTTGCAGATGCCTATTAAGTTATAGCTTTGCTAACTACTCGAGCTCTTCTCGCTATCCCTAAACCTTTCAAAAATTGAAAGATCATACCTATAACCGTCTTCTACACTTAAAGAGTAAATCAAACTGTCACTAGCGATAACTAGCAACAGACGGTGCCATTGGCTCAGACGATTTCTTATCATAATGTTGTGGTGGCATGACTTCCCCTTTCTTGCTGCAGCGTTTTATGCCGATCTGTAATGACAGAAAATATGGATAGACAATTCGCTCTTTTGCCATCGTATTTGGACTAAACAGCGCTTTTCATGAGTAAAATCCTTATTCCAATACCTAGGAAAAGATCCAAAGTTGGCGGACAACCAAAGACCATTTTCGCTGATCACCTGCCATACTTGTAATTGAATGGAGAAAATGGTTTTCCAGTCCGTGCCTTCCTCCTCAGTTTTGGAGAGTCGCCCAGGCTATTTTTTCAAAGACTTCCGTTTGGTTCCGCAAAAAAATCGTTGATGCGCGGATCTTGTTAAACTGGATCATGACACCGGGAAGCCCTTTCAACTGAGTTGTGGGCTCAACTGGTTTTTTGGTGCCGTTTTTCTGAGATCTTAAAACGACGATAAGCACTTTATGACACAACCTTGGAGAACTGGGGTTCTCCATAAACCTCCACTCGCTTGGTTTCCGCGGACAACTACCCTCTATTTATTAAATGTCTCCTGTCAAATAGATCATCCAGGTCGGTAGCTTCTTGTGTTCTAATCACAGCGATATGCCATCACCACCTATTCGCTGATGAAAGGTGTTCGCCAAGGCAGTGTTTAAGTGTATTATTATTTGCTTATTTGTCCTTGGATTCATGACATTGTTACTTCTATCCCCAGTAGAACGAGTCCAAATTTTATTCTCTCTAGTTACTGTGAATGACCTTGTCGCTAAATATTTGCCGATGTCAGCGCTGCCACTCCCTTGAACCGCAACTCAAACTAGCTAATTGCGAATATTTCAATAGATTATATATGACTCCGCAATGTCTTTTCATTTTCTCACCCACAAAGACACGTCAGCAGTGCACTCCTTTTAAAAAAAAGGGAAATCGAAGATCCTGCTCACTCCTCTCGCAAACCTAACCTTATAAACGGTTCGGCCCAATATCCTCTGTACTACTTCACGAGTTAAGATTTCTAGGACTCTTTTAGAGCTGAACACTTGACATAGCCGCACCGAACCTATTAAATTCCCTGAGAAACGACTTGTCATACGCAAATGCTTGACCTACTGTTGCTATTCTCACCAATCAGAAATTTAGGGTGTGCTGAATCCATTCCCTTTTCTTTCTCTACATCGCGCCTAAAATCTGAATCGAGAACTGGATTACGGCTGAGCAATATATGGTACAGACCTGCCCAACTCTACTACATCTGTTAGATTCCATCCAACGAGGCGATCCGTATCTCCACTGGATCCTTCCGATCGTCTCCCCGAGTGAGCATTAAAGTTGAATCTGATGTAATGCCACTCTCATCTCTCTCTCTCATCTCTCTCTCTCGTCTCTCCTGCTCTCTCTCCTCTCCTCTCTCTCCGTCTACACATAATCTCCCTATCTCCTCAGCAAGCCTCACCGATCTATCGTCTTTCTCTCATCTCTCTCTCCTCTCTTCTCTCTCTCTCTCTGCTCTCTCTCCTCTCTCTCTCTCTCTTCTCTTTTACAATTTATGTGCATAAGTTTCGCATTCAAACCCTAATACCAAATACCATCTGCTCTAACACCGATTCTGCGAGAGATACCTCAGAATCCTCCTTAATGGCCATGTTATAAACACAGTTTAGAACATCCTTAATTTCTCAACATCCCTTTGAAAGAGAGTGCCTTCAGTTCTCGCTAATGATGTTAAGGGTATGATCACCCGGTTATTCCCTGCTCACTCCCGATCATTGCTGGTCCCTGAAAATTCATCTCCAAATCTAGTTACCGCTGTTAGGCTTGTTAAAAGCATCATTCTTCTCATTCCGGCAGTTAGCGGTGGATTTACTCCAGTGTTTATGACGGGCTCTAAAACGGATAACACGTGCAACTGCTGTCTTTCTTGACCGCAATCTCTCTCATTCCCTCCCCATCACACTTCAATTTTTTCGGTAGAATTAATGGCTATTAATCTGATTGCCGCCTGTTCTCGAATATTTATCTTTAACCATAGTACCCACTGCTTATGTATTTATTCAGATTCGTTCAGCTCCAGGCGCTTAAAGCATCCTTTTCTAAAACTACAATAGTACTCATGCTGTACAACATTCTTCGTGCTGCCTCCACTCTCGTAATCCAAAATCAATGCTGTGGTTGGAGCCCCTTCTCACGTAGGGGTAGCGTGAACAAGGAAATCGCAGATAGAGAGGCCAAAATGGCTGGCTCTTCTACTCTAGGTACCTCCCAGAAGCCATTCTTCGACAAGGTCGTTTCCCATCAACCTGATTGACTACCCTACTGCTCTCCGATCGGTTATCCAGGTTCTTTATTGGCAGGAAGTGCTGGACGAGTGATCCAAGATGGGTGAAACATTAGAAATATGAAGCTGAACATTGGTGAGAGGTGTTTTCACACTTATTGACGAAACAGCGCTTGCACATTGTGATTATTGTCAATCGCCTCCTGTTGGCCACATAGGCAGCGTCAGTTATCTATGACCGTAGCCACTATCACTCACAAGGTACTACGTGTCTAACGGAACCGCTCCTCCCCATCTTGCAAGATTTTTGTCGTTGCCATATCGCCGCAATCTATTCACCATACCTTCACCGTCGTCATTTTTCCTACTTTATCGGTCCATACAGCCTTTCTAAAAAGTTATCGGCAATTTTATCTGAATCTTCTCACTTTTAAAGTGACAGCATTTTTCTCGTATCTTCAACAAATGAGTATTCTTTATAATACTTGAAATTTTTGTTATGAAAATGATGACTATTTAAAAATAATGTAAGGATATTGTTTTTATTTATTTTTTATTTCTTTGACTGAATATTCCTTTCGCCATCTAAATACTCTTTGGCATTAAAATATCGTATAAGCAGGACACCATGGAGGTGATTATTCAAACCTAGTGTGGCCGCTTTTGTTTGTGAAGCGTGGTGGGTCCTGTACATTATATATATATATATATATTATAATATATTATATAGTATATATATATATATATATATATAATAATATATATATATATTATAAATTATATATAAGAATTGGGGAAGTAGAGAAGATTTCCCACAGGAGGTACAAAGACAATATCAATAGCAAATCTAGATTAAAATAAAGTGAAGTCAAAAGATGGTGTAATAATTGACAAAGAGAATGTGTTTCAGATTTTGCTAATGAATCATATGAAAGGCTAAGAAGCATAGTGGTTAAATTTAAAGTCAGAGTTGTACAGAAATATATATATTAGTATAAGTATATATATATATAATATATTATATATATTATATATACTATATATATATATATATATATATATATATATATATAGTTAATATATACTATATATTATATATATATATCATATTAATATATTATATATAATATATATATATACTTGTTTTAATATATATATATAGTATATTATTTAATATATATATAATATATATAGTATATATATCATATATATATATATATACTAGTCATAGTATATATATATAATATATATATATAGATATATATAATATATATATCTATATATATATATATTATATATATATAATATATATATATATACTTAGTATATATACTATTATATTATATATATATATATAATATATATATTACTATATAATATATATATATATATAATATATTAGTATATTTATATATAATATATATATTATATATTAATATATATAATATATATATAATCTATTATATATATATATATATATAATATATAGTATATATAATATATATATATATATATATATATACTATATATACTATATTAATATATATATATATATATATAGCATATATAATTTATGACCTATATTTCGTCTGTTTGAAGGCTTTAGGGTAAAATAACTAATCGGGATTAGATAGTGTTTAAATTCCTTATTTTACCTTTTTACAATGAAGACATATAATTGAAATAATAAGAATTATTTCCAAGCAATTTATGTAACGTGAATAATCATTATATTTCCTAAATTAAACTATTTTTCTAACTCTTTATTCTAAAATACTAATCGTTCCAATGGCAATGATATTAACAATACAAAATTAGGGCCACACGCATCTATAGTAAAGGAAAAGAAAGGGAAAAATCCTGAATATTGGATACATAAATATCTTCTGTAAAACAATCATGAGCATCATCATGTACATTTATATTTAATTTAAGTCTATAGATATACATACCGAAGCTCAATATGAAATTATTATCAACATTACCATAGGATTATAAAGAATAATTTATGTGGCAAGCAACAGAACCAATATTATTGATTACAGATGTGCGGTCAATATGTTATATCAATAGAAGCGTAGTGGATCACTTCACAAGATACTAATATAAAAAGTTTTTTAGCACTGAAGTAATGCCTAACCTATTAAATGAAAAGAATATTATAAAACATAATTTAAAATATTATAGAAACAAAATTTAAAATAATATATTATCACATGCAACAAGATAAAAGAAACCCGCCGAGGAATAATTTCAGGGAATAGTGACTCAAAAATTTAAGGCGTGGAAATGGAGAGTCGCATTTGATTGACCACGACTAGGCAATTTCTTTTGCTCTTCTTTACTTAACATATGGGTATGAAAGAATTAAAATGTCCTTTAATTAATTTGTTGGTCAATCAAATGTACACTAACAATTTCAACAATTCATCTTTAAATACTTAACTACGCGCCGCAGATGATGACTATGAGAAGAGTACAACACTTTTTGCGAAAAAGAGTAGAATAGTAAAAGAAATTGAAAGTGTAGTCTAGGTATGGTTGGTTGGTTTAAACCATTGCTCCATAAATATTCAGTTAGTCGATCAGTAATTGTCATCAGTTAAAAATTTATAATATCTACATCATAAGTTGTCGGACATTGTCGATACTTACGAAATTAGTAAAGGAGTAGTGCGCCCAAAATTTAATAAAGGATGAATGCACTTATTATAATTGATTTAAATTATCACATATGCATTATGAGACCATATACTGGGAGCGGAAGATATAGTCCACTGAATTTTAATTACAGATATCAGGAAGAAATTCTGCCAGGTGTCACATAAACCTTTATAGAAAATATAAAAAGAGCAAAAAAACCAAGCTATAATTAGCAATACTAGATGTAATACAATTAAACGTACATAATAAAGCAGATACCATAAACTCTAATAACATGGATTAATATCATGCAAGTAAACACTAGAGACTAGATCTTATTAATATTTTGATTTTCCTATTTTTCTCAAAAATTTTTTTCTATTTTTATTTTCTTTCTTTTGGTATGAGATAACATGGAACATGTAATATAAGGTAACATATAACGTATAAACGATTACAACCTATTGGACAATTACTTACTGTACACATAACCAGGTACAGACTAAGAAAACTCACAACCGTAAGATACTCAACAGCAATGTGAACATGACTATAATAAGACGTGACCAAGTAGTCTTAAAGTACTTTTGACTCGCTAAACATTACCTAATAGGACGCGACATATAAACACTGTACCAGTACTAATGTAAGTTGCAAGCAACAGAAACTGCACGAAAGTACGCACAAAGTGTAATTGATAAGCATGTAAGACATATTAAAACATGTCAACTCATGTCTAACTCAAACTTCCAATGTAAGACAACCGACAATGTTGTCAACACATGTAGTAAGACCTACAAAGTATTATCAAACCCAAATAAGTTTCGAAAATAACTTAAAAATTAATTGTGGAAACATAAATGAATTCAATTTTATGAAAGAAGGCAAAACAAGAAATCTATGAATAGCAATTATAATATCAACTTAATGTTAGTGATATTAATTAATATGGAACACGGTAAAGAATTTTATGTTCCGGGGTTTTAATTATTATATTAGTATTTTGGTTAAATTTTATTTATGTTCTAATTGGAATCTACGAAGTATATAATTCAAGTAGAAATATAGCTTGGTTGTAAATTATTTCTCTTTAGGAATAGCGAGTCCACACTTTCTGGGATCTAGCTGTAGTAGCGTAAGCCCAGGCGATATGCAAGGTAACCATGGGCGGATTAGTAACTTTATCTACATCCGTAATTGGTGTCCAGAATGAAGAAGAGATAGAATATATTCTCGGATAGAGTTTCTCTGAGATATAGAAGGAGTATGTGCGTATTGTAAAGGAAAATAAGTAATTTAGGCGATTATGATTTCACGGGTAGAAGCTTGGGTGTATGAGCTTAGTGTAAATCTTCGAGGAGGCTAATTTGGTGGAGAGTCTTATTGCGTGGAAGAGTATTGAGATATAACTCCGGGGGGAATCACATCATAAGGGGTAATTGTTCCAATACTTATACAGACAAACAGATCTATAAACGTACACAGGATTCGGACGTCCAGTTATGATAAATTGTAGAAAGGATCTATTTCATAATGAAAGAAGGAGTATCTGCCGCGAATTTGCACAGCGAGGGGGAGAAGCTGTCTGGCATTGACTACGCAATCGCATGGGTGAACGAATCGCCGAGACCATGGACACTGAGGATGTGGTACGATAAGAAGGATCTTACGTCTGTCATCCTCTAACATTTACATTCTTCAGGAAGAAAAGGGGAAGTATCTAACATTCGGATACTCACGTAATAGACGATAAGGGATGGTGGAGGAGTGCAATAGCGACCATTATCTGAGGTTCAATGACTGGTGAAGAAGGTGGATTACTATCATGCATAGAAGATCTCCTAGAAAGAAGAGGCGAACTATATGAGCGAAGAAGTAGAACCCAGAGCATATGGAGTGAGAGAGGATAGGATGAGTTGAGGGCAGACTATGGGAAATTGTTCTCACCTAGTAGAATAGCTAGTTGATGCAAACCGATCAATACATATTCTCGATTTCGTAGGTGGATTGCACAGATGAAAAATGTTCACGTGGCAAGGAATTTCTCTGTGTTTGTTTGTTAGATGCTTAAGAGTGAGGTGGACTTAGGATTCCAAGCGATCTAATTAAGGCCGTGCGTCACGGGAGTGTAGATTAGCATACGATTAGGTGGCGGACAGATGACAACGACTCTGAGAAAAAGAATAGGGAAAGTCGCACGACGTCACACGCTAGAGGAGACTGTACGTAAATGGTGCGGACACTTCGCGCTGATGAATAGGGACGAGCATATCTAAGGGTCTTCCGTTATGTGCAGAACCGATCGTGGTTGTTCACATGCTCGACGGTTAGGCCCTAGGAGAGGACTGTCTGGATTCCTTGAGAGTGCAACTCATTGGCTGGTGTTCATTGCTAGGTGCCATGGTTTTTGGGGCGCTTGGAAGGGCATCTCTACTATAACTCACATACTTCAGCTGATACGGGTCGAGGACCACTTGATTACAGTGCTGTGTCATCATCATCATCACCTGAATCTGAGTCCCCTTGCGGTTGAAAACACGCTTTAGGTGGAGCTGGAGGGGCTAAGGACGGTGGGAAGGAAGGCACGTCCTAAGCATTTTGAAGTGGATTACATAGTAATTTCATTGGGAAACCGCGAAAGGAATGTTCCGCCAGTTTTTAAAGCAACCAGCTAGGGAGGATATTAGTTATGTAAACTTGTGCCACTACCGATCTTCGCTTCGTATGACCACAAATGCCGCCGTTATATTAAGCGTTAGCACTAACAACGAAGTTGGAATGTTGTGTATAGTAGTTAAAACTACCTACAACAAATATGGGCCCGTCGACTCATTTCTTAAAAAAGCCTTGGCGATAAATTGGCAGGTTTAACAGCAAGTGTATAGACAGAATCACCTATACTAATAGGACGAATTGGGGCTTTAGAATGTTGCTGTTGAGTAAACCTGCAAAGTGTTTTTTTTTTCCAGTCTTTTTGGACGAGCTGAATCACGAATACTGCTGCTTTGTTCAAAGCCGATCTCGCGCGTTGCAAATCATAGAGATGAAATTCTTTAGATGAAGGATTGGGTATATTTAACAAACGGAGATAACATATATTAGGAAAGGTCATACAGAGGTAATCTACGAACTATGAGAAAGTGTAAGCAAAGAAGTTGAGGATGATTTCCCATAGAAACGAGTTTGTAAGAGTAGTATTTGAACAGCAATTTGAGCAAAGAAACTATATCCTACCTCCCAAGATCCACTCTTGTTTAGGAAGTAAGACATATTGGATACTCTGAAGTATAAATCTTGTCTATGCAGCGGGATGCTGCTATTATTTACAGCGTGTTACGGTTTCAGTCGGCTCCAACAAGGTGCTGATATTTATTGAAGAAAGGGATGTGGAGACAGTCTGGACACTGAGTCGGGTTCTCTCTATGTTCCAGACGTGTTTAACAAAACTTCATTAGAGAACTGAGGAAGTAATGGTTCAACTTTATTAAGTCGGAAGCTGGCGTTGTCACTGGACTAAAATATTTCTGGAACAGAATGATTTACAATGACTTTCTTCAAAAGAGCGTTCAGCTACAGTGTACCATTGCCTAGCACGAATTGACGACGAGGGGGAGATAGTTCGCTTCAGTAGCCGAGTAAAGCGATCTTTAAAAACTAAAATATACCTTGCACCGGAAAATTTACTATAGGAACGAGCTGACCTATAGTGTCCCAGAATGAAACCGCCTTAGAAAAAGGTAAGAAAAGGCAAGAGGATAGAATTGTAGCTACTGATGAGGTTTCGAACCTTTACTTCAATACAAGAAATACACTGTTACAGAAAATAAATATAAGCTGAAAGCCTAGGGAAAGTGTATAATTTTCTGATTCGACGTTCAGTGCGTTCAGCACCAGGATGACCAGCAGATAATGTATTATGATTCAAAAATATTTAACGGAAGTGTTGGTATGGCTCAGGTGTTCTTGCTATTATTTCACCGAGTTTTAGAGTTTCATCACCATTTATAATGATAATCCATTCGTTCCTTTTAATAATATAACAATTTTTCAAATCTCATTTATATTAATTGTCTGATAGTCCTACGATTGTCTTTCTTGTTCATTACTTATGGAAAAGAACCATCTTTTTGTAAAATGATATATTTATCTCGCTATCAGCGAAAGCTCGAGGGAATAGGATTTTGACGAAGTAAAACCTATACGAGAAAGGAGAAGAGGTTTCACGAGAATAAGTGATATTCGAAGGAGAAAGGGAAAGAATTATCTCTTTCTTCCCAGGAAGAAGGTAGGTGACCAGTGATTTGGAACAGGGTTCTACTTAAATATAATCGGTGAACAACATTTAATATTATATGCTTTATAATGATTTCTGGCTTAAAAGCACTGAGTTCAAATTCCATCATTTCCGACATCCGCCAGACAGATTTGCGTTAATGACGAAATAAGATGAACTAAAGGCAGCATGTGTCAGATATAAATTTTTAAAGGATAACCAAAAATGATAGTTCTGAATTTAATAAGACGCTGTACTATAGCTAAGCATTACCTTATCTGCTGCCGTAACACTGATAGGTTTATAAACCTCCGCCTTATCATACCATATATTTTGATGAAAAGCAATAGTTTTTCTGTTTCCATTGTCCAAATCTATTGGGGATATGACAGCAACCCGACACACCTTGTAGAAGACGCGTCATTCCAGTACTTAATATAACAATGATGCGATATAAAGGCCTGTAGCTATAATACGGGAAAGGTAAAGGGCCAAAGGATCCAAGTAAAGTTTTCTTTACAAGTAGTGTCATATTGCAGATCCTGTTGACTCTAACTGAGCCAAGAATGAAGGGATCATTTTTTCTTAATAACAAGGTTTAAAGAGGCTGCGTAATTTATTTGAAAACCGGGGTAGTAGAGTTCACTGAAGTAAAGGTATAGAGAACCCGAAGCAAATGCTGCGGAGTACTTCATTGGACATATCCTATGAGGATCAAATAGTTTAGGAAACCTATCATTAAAGACTCATCGAATATGTTGACTGGATCCGGCAGCATAAAACCATGTTTTCCAGCTAATTATGGAAAACCTAATCGGAAAAGGTGGACACTAGCTCCACTTAATAGACTATACGGAACATTTCGCAAAGCTTAATTACTTAAGGTGGCTATTTTCAAGGTCGTCGTAAAGACTTGAGAGGTGTGAATAATGGTAGGGATATCCTTACTGAAAATTATGAATGTCATCTATGACAAACCAGACAGAAACAACACCTAGCAAACCGGACAAAGCCATTTCCATTGTTCTTGAGAAGACAGAGTGGCGAAATTCGTCGTTCTTGTATGGCATCCTTACAATACTCATATGACCGCTCTAAGTAGTTTAGACAGCAAGGCAGTTAGCGTGTCTTAGAATTCCTCCAGAGACGTAGCCTGATGTGAAAACCCACTAAAGAGGTCCAAACAACTGAAGATGCGCGCGCTGCCTATGAGCGACAAGCTTTTTGCAATGCTCGGCAGAGGAAATCGATCTGAATGGTGAAAGAATTGAGTTTCCTATAGTCCACCACTACTCTCATTTTTCCGCCGCCTGTCTTTTTCGGTATAAAAAGGAAGTGGGGACGAACTAGCAGAAACCTGGATAATATATTCCTTTCTCTATAACTATCTCTACCCATTCCATACATGATTTTCCCAGTATTTGTGCGCAAATCTAATATGGGCCTGGTCGTAGACATATGGGGGGCTCACTTCTATAAGCTTAATGGAAAATTTATTCAATTTACAAAGTCCAACAGGATCATCGGCCAGAGCAATTGAATCTCTATTCTTCACTAAAAAGGGTCAATCATCTCTTCTATTGAGATGTATGTTTCAATACATATTTACTTAGAATCTTACTAGACTGCGAAAGCAATATTTTCACGGTAACTTCTCTAATCTGAGAGCCGAAAGATTGGAAGTAGTAACGGCATTTATAAAATCATATCTGCAGAGGTTTTCATTTTGCTGTAAATGTAATGGCAGAAGCTGTTGTAAGATAGTGTGTTTATCAAAAGTAATAGTATCAGTCACTTAATTTAACTAATTTCCAAAAATATTTTACCGTCAGTGCACGTGGAACAACGTATTACCCAAAAGGAAGAGCATGTATCCAGATTTAAGAAAATCATTTTTACTTTCTAGTGATTAGAGCTAATGTTAAATCGCGGAGGAGAAGCATGGATATGCGAGACTCAACACTTGAGCGCCGCGCAAGAAATGTAACCTCTAGAGCTGAGCGGGGTGTGAGAGAGGTGAACTCCCGAACAGGAAGAGAGCTACACTTTATAAGACAATAATCGTCTAGTCCTCAACAGTTAGGGGCACCTTACGTGAAATGTTCATTTGAATAACATTCCAGAGGAATTCTACATTGTAAATTTGCTTTTAAAAGAGGATTCGAACATATCGAGGGATTTGGAGGTATTTCTGAGAGGAAGAGGTCAGCCAGATGAATTTTTAAAGAGAAAAAAACAAATGATCACAATCTGTACTTTTGCCATTTATCTCAATTTGCCTCTATTGGAGTCCTGTAATGATCCTATGGCCCGTGGGACGCTCCATAAAAACGAATCAGAGAATAAAAAGGATCGGAGTTAGAATCTACACTGAAGATTTTTCTTTCACAATCAACTTTATTAGTACCCCCAGGAACGGTACTGAGGGCATGTAATGTCCTAAATTTGGATTATTTTGAAAATTAAGGGAATAATGTCTATTCTGGACATTCCAAATTATTTAAGGATTCCCATAATTAACTCTATTTGTATCTAGAAGAGGTACACATTAGACATGTAATGTCCATAATTAGAGTTTTCGCGAGAAAATTCAAACTGATCAAAATCTTCACTTAGGACATGTTTAGAAAAACGGACTTCTCTCTATTATTTGAAGTTGAAGAAGGATAAGTGTTATAAAATCGATCATATATGATTATTTTCATAATTATAGGAGCAACTGATCAGAATTGGTACTTTGGCTAATCTTCTATTTTAAAGTATTGGCCATAAAGTTGCACTATTGGGAACCATTGGATTAGGCATTTGCGGTATATTAGCAGAACTCTGGGAACCTGAATAAGGAAGTAATATCAAAATCTGTAGCGTAGCAGTTTCTTGAAGGCTTAAGCGCCTTTTTATAACTGGAGTGAGCTCGAGATGGGGCAGTATAACCAGAAAAATTGGTGTGAAACACGATTAGAATCTTGATGAACCTTTTCCTGTTGAGTGCTGCTGTTTCTTACTAGTTTCCAACTACTTCTTTGTTCTATGAATAAACTTCTTCTGAAGTTAACTCTGTTTTATAATCCATCTTCATCGCGAGAGGACTATAATAATTCCGCGGAAGACTCTCGATACGCGTCGCGCTCGAATATTATCGCGGTAACCGTTAAATAACGAATTAAAATGCTTAAGATCCCTCGGGGAGGTCGTGAACCTAAGACTTCGGCGCCAGGTGACCTTTCTCGTAGAGAAAGATTCCC
>JABUQX010099587.1:0-2500 GCA_015478945.1 Trachelipus rathkii
GGAGAGATTCAACTTCGCTTCATTCTCTCATCCTCTCACAAGAAAATCAAGATTCAAGAAATTCCAATTCGGAAAGTGAGGTAAAACTCAGGTTAAGTCCGAGACTGCAGAATTGAATGCGCGAAGATTTAAGATGCAAAATTTGAAAAGGCTGGTAAACGCCAGGCGCAGCCCAAGCCAGCCTCGGAAGTTTTCAAATGAGAGTTTACATAAATTGGTAACACCGGACAAGAACACCCAGTGCTTTCAACCTACAAAACTCTCACCAGCGACTACGTATTACAATGCCGGACAGCGAGGAATTGGACAATGTTGCTCTAGCTCAGAAGATAAATTATAATTCATTAAATTATCTCTTACCAGACTCCTTCCTCCTCAACAAGAAAAGTTCGTCTCCAAAAGAAAGCAGCCAAGATGAAAAAAAAAAACAATAAAAAATCCAAATCAGAAAATTGCAAGAAAAAAACTATGGCAAGCCACAAGCAAACATTATCGATATGGATTTCTTTCATCATTTTAATTAATTTTGGATTATGGTCTGAAACTCATTTTGAATTCCACTACGAACCTTCAGGCTCCTCTTCGAATTCTAAATGGTTCAGTGCCATCTCCCATTTTTAATATATCCTGTACTTACAAAAGAAAAATTTACAATCGCAAAAACCGAATACTCTTTTCAAAACTGGTATCATTCGACTTTCTAAATCCCACCTTGTCGTCACCTCTTCATCTCGTTCCAAAAAGGCTCCAGGTGAATGACGCCCATGTGGTGATTTTAGAACATTAAATTCTATAACAAAACCAGAATCGTGAACAAGTTTTTCAAGATCTCCATGGTGTGTCTCATCCAGGTGTCAAAGCTTCTCTTCGATAATGAAGACACGCTATTTTTGGCCCAATATGGATAAAGATATTTGTGTATGGACTCAATCTTGTCACCAATGTCAAAGTTCCAAGTTTCATCGTCAAGTGACATTCTCCAAGCAAACTTATGTGCGATATATATTTGATATAAATTATTATGTATAACATTTTGTATTTTGCATTCAAATATTTGTACGTACGCTTATATCTACGGATATGATCAAATATGCTTATATTTTAATGTACCTTTCATTTTATGTATATATTTCTGTTTTTTTATTATTTTTACATTCCACTGAATTGTATTTCGAATCGCACATTCAAATGTTTGTTATGTGCGATTATATCTAACGATATAATGCAGAAAAAAAAATTAAAAAGACATTTTTTACGTTTGAAATGCTTACTTTTACTGTTATGTAATTATTATCATTTTTTACCCCATTGAAATATTTTGTATGTTTGCGTGCACTTTACGAATGCACTCAAATATGTATACATTTGAATGATGGTTATCTTTTATGTATTATATAACTATTACAATATATCTTATCACTCCGTGTTTAGCATGGGAAGTGATGTAGTGTCTTAAGTATAAGTATTTGTAAAAATTATAAAATTGTATTTGTGTTCGTACTTATGTCAATATTTTCATAAGTAGAATTTTAGCATAAGTACGAACAAAACTGTATATAAAGGCTTTTCCTTGCCTTGTTGAAGTAGTCTAGTCTATTCTCTTCGACTCACTTCGCTTCATTCTCATCACTCCTCTCCTCCTCTCACGAAGAAAATCAAGATTCAGAAAATCCAATTCGAAAGTGAGGTAAAACTTCAGGCTAAGTGAAGGGAGAAGAGAGAGAGAGAGAGAGAAGAGAGAGAGAAGAAGAGAGGAGAGAGAGAGAGAGAGAGAGAGAGAGAGAGAGAGAGAGAGAGAGAGAGAGAGAGAGAGAGAGAGCATCAACATCTTATAGATGAAGCATGTAGTATGAGAGAGCAATAAAAGTCCTCTGAATCAAAAACAAATAAAGTCCTCATCTAATACTATGTAGACCTTCGCCAAAAGAAGATTCTCTAGCAACTCGAGGCCTATATATATAATATACTATAATATATATATATATATAATATATATATAAATATATATATATCTATATATATATATATATAATAATATTATATATATATATATATATATATATATATATGTATATATAATATATATATATTATATATATATATTTATATATACCATATATATATATATATTATATATATAATCATATATATATATTAATATATTATATACTATTTATTATTAATTCATCTGGCATGTTTTAGCTACTTATGTTTATTATTTATTATTATTATTATTATTTTTATTATTTTTATTAACATGTTTTTTATTTTTTAATTATAATTATTTTGATTTATATATATACTTGTCTTGAATATGATTTTTGGTTCTCTCTTTATATAGTATATATATATATATAGTACTATATATATATATACTTATATATTATATATATATATATATATATATATACTATATATATATATATATATATATATATATATATATATATATATATATTTGTAATATTAATTTGTTGTCAAAGAGCTTATGCTAAACACT
>JABUQX010099587.1:7500-10000 GCA_015478945.1 Trachelipus rathkii
TGATGACGCAAAAACGAATTACAAAAATATTTAAGACATGTGGAAACACGAGTTATGTTTTATTGAAGATATTGTAGGTCTAGTTGTGTTGAAGAATACAACTAATAGAGAGATAGATTAAGGAATTTAGTTTAGTTTAGTTTATTTTTCAAGAAGAAGAAAAAATAGTATTAGATTGGCAGTATCAAAACAATTTACCATACCATTTTACAAACTCGGAGGCTCAAGATATGAGAAATATTAGAGGGATTCCGTCATGACCATAAGCCTACTTACTATTAAACTCATAGTGAACAGAAATTAGAATTTGGAATAAATTACAATATTAGATATGATGAATCACGAATTTATTTTAACTCAATATGAATTAAAACAGCTATGGAACTGTTGGAAGGAACAAGAGAAAGTAATTGGAAGATTTGATGAATCAATGTTAGACTTGATAAATTTTGGGCCCCAATGAGAGTGGGTAGAAAAGGAACCAGAAATTTTTGCAATTTCTTTACATTAAAAGGTTTATAAATTTACGGAGAATAAATTTGACACAAATCTGGGATAAAATTTAAAATTTTCGGTTTCTACAAGTTGATGATGATGGTAATTCCTGAAAACAGCTTATCTACCTTCGGCGAATTGCACGGGAAGATACAAAGTTAAACAAAATTTTCAAGCCTTATCTGAAGTGAAATAAAATGGGATATGACTAAATGAAAAATAATCACCTTGGTTACGAGTTAGGATAAGGCTTCAGAGTCAGTGTTTTGCTGTTCGAAAATAGAACCAACGATAACTGATCGGAAGTGGCAATATACGAAGTAGTTTCCAGCGACAGTTCGAATAAATAAGGTAGTAAGAAAAATATACAGCCTGTGAATAAGGTGAATAGGCCAGGTTCCATTTTATTAGTAGTAAATCAAATCAACGCATGTCTCTGGCTTCGCTCTCTTATTAATGAACCGCTTAGTGCATTGTTGCACATAGAGCCATCCCACATTTTGTCTCACCAACTAATGTACTTTTTTTCTTTTTTTTTTTTTGCTTTCGTAGCCAAGTCGAAGATGCAACTTTTTTATCTGTACAAAACTGTTCCTACGAATATAAAAATACTGCGTGCCTTAGCCTTAAGGACTTTTCCTCGACAATAATGTCATCATTCCAAGGGAAATCAAGTTCGGTCATCTTGCAGTACTAAAATTTTTCAAACATATCGCTGAAGGCGAATACATTTCCTTTATAATTCATTAAGAGATAGAACAAAAAATACAAGGATGAGAAGGTTGTAGGAGGAACCCAGAGAAGGAAAGAGTACCGATAAGGCGAAGGGTTTGAAGTTGCGAAAACGTCTAGCATCCTGAGTTCATCTCCAAAATCTAAACTAATTAAAAGGAATACGAGCAAATAATTGCACTATCTGTCAAGTTTTCTAATGAATAGAGAATTGTTCAGCAATTTTACAAGCTGAATCTTCAGAAATAAAAAAAAAATTCCTTGAGAGTGTTCAACATGAAATCCTTTGGAATAATAATTGCAGAGAGAGGTGTTAACAAGTATTTGAAAATATATTTTCCTCATAGGAGTTTAGATAGTAGAAGACTTTACAATAGTCGAAGCCGTAAAATAATTGACTAGCAACACTGGTGAATTTAATTGTAGATTGAATAGGAAAGTGAAACCATATGGTCATATGGTAGAATATTCGGAAGAATACAAATTACGAATACGAGAATTGACAACGTTAATGATAGAAAAGTAAATGCAAACATAGTTGGATTAGTTATCGGGTCCGCTCATTAATATGAGTTTTGGTTAATAACAGGAGGTAAAGTCTGGAGGAAGAGTGATGATGTTGAACAATGGAAATTAATTTAAAGATCGTGACTGTTAGCGAAATTTATTGTTTTTTTTGTCGATGTTAACACACATTACCAAGCAAAGATTTGGGTAAAAGTAAATGAAGGAGAATCTTTTTATACTCTCTGCTCCCAAATATCTTAAAAGCTACATGATTCGCCCTTTCGCATGTATTTTTAAATTATTAAAAAAAAAAAAAAAAAAAAAAAAAAAAAAAAAAAAAAAAAAAAAAAAAAAAAAAAAACTACATAGTTGTACAAGTTGAAGTTTGTCTGGGTAAAAAAGGAGTAGTAGTCATCACAGTAAGTAGTAGATGTCTAATTTAGAAAGTGCGCTAAAGATATGTTTCATGTCAGTGAAGTGTTTAAAGCACGAACTATTGGGCACCAGAATAAGAAGAGCAAACAATGATTCAGCACATCTTATAACTTTGTATCGTTTAAACATCCCTTTCTTCTTATTATTGCTGTATATTATTATTATTATTATTATTATTATTATTATTATTATTATTATTATTATTATTATTATTATTATTATTATTATTATTATTATTATTATTATTATTATTATTATTATTATTATTTTATATTTATTATATTATTATTATCAATCAACATTAATATTATTCTAGGACAGTCTTATATAT
>JABUQX010099588.1:0-20000 GCA_015478945.1 Trachelipus rathkii
ACAATAGTATAATATATATATATATATATATATATATATATATATATATATATATATATATATATATATATATAACATATATATATATATATATATATATACTATATACTATATATACTGCCTATATATATATGAAATAACTACAAACTTCACATAGTGCAGATTTATAAAGAATTCACTTCCCCTTTGAGGTTATAAAATGAAGAATAGAAGCTAATTAATTTAAATTTAATCGTAAATTCACATGGAAATTAAGAAAAACAACACAACACAGCTAGTGAATGAACGTCTAGCTTTCGTGCTCGTACTCGAGACACATCGTCGGGACAACTGAATTCTAAAAAAAATTAATTATTACAAATTTAGCTACTTTTTAATTTGGCTTCTTGGTAACTATTTTCTTTGGGTGGATAGAATGCTTTTACCAATGTTATACTTTTTTGAGGATTTTGCCGAAGGACGATGATTCTTTGAGGTACATATTGATTGTTTCGTCTAGCTGGATTTCACCTTGTTGCTGATTAAAGTTGCTACTGTTCTTGATGATGAAAGATTCATATATTTTTTCTATTTTCTGTGTTTAGAATGTGTTTTATGATAGTGGAAGTGGTTATGTTGATTGTGTGGTTGTTAATTTGTCTATGTTTTACTAAGGAGGAGGATTGTTTATCAAACTTTAAATCGTTTTTGTGCTGATTTAATCTAATGTTGAAATTATTGGTTTCGTCTATGTATTTTTTTTGGCAATTATTGCAGGAAATAGTATAAATGTCTGAATCAGTGTTTTGGCTATTATTAGTAGGTTTAAGTGAATGTTTGAGGGTAATGTTATTAGATTTAACTGTTTTCAGGCATTCAGGGATATAGTTACGAATATTATTAGGTATGTTAGGTATGGGTAATATGTCTTTGTACTGAGTATTAGTTAAGGTTAATTGTAAATATTTTTGTTTGGCTTTGTGACACGATTTGTTGACGATATTCTGGGGGTAATTTAATTTATAAAATATATTTTTTAGTGTTTTAATTTAGGTTTGCTGGTATTGGGGGCTACAAAGTTTGTAAGCTCGAAGGAAAAGGTTTCTGAGTACTGCTGTTTTTGTGGAAGTGTCGTGAGCCGAGAACCAGTGTATATGTGAGGGGTTGGAAGTTGTCTTTCAATAAATGTTAAAAAAAGCAGGTTGTATTTTGTTCATGAGATATATAAATCCAAGAAGTTTATTGTATTGTTGTTTGCTGTTTCCATGGTAATTTTTATATCTGTATGTATATTATTAATAAAGGTAAAAATTGTGTTTAGATTTATTTCCTTTGGTATAAATGAAAAAACATCGTCAACGTAACTGTACCAAAATACTGGAAATTGAGGAATATGTGGTAAGTTTCTATTAATTCCATGAAGATGTTATTAAAAACTTGGGATAGTGATGAACCTATGCATAATCCGGAAGTTTGTTTAAAATTTGTCTTGAAAGTTGAAAAAGGAGTGATCGAGTGTGAGGTAAACTAGTTATTTTATAATAGAGAAAGGTTGTTGTAGAGTGATATTATGGAGTGTTAGATGATATTCGAGCAAATCTATGGTGAATTTTATCGAAATTTGAGTTCCAACTCCTCACCTCTATTAATAAGGATCATTATATTATTCGTGTTAATGATGCGAATTAAAAAATGATGGAAAATATAACGAATAATTATGAAAAGCTCCATGATAGAGAATGTGTGATTATAGTAGTACTCTGCTGAGTGAAGTGTTTGTTAGGATAGATGTGTTCTGATCCTGTAGAATTATATACAGAGCTGTGCGGGAGTTAAATGTGAATTAGCGGAGAGGACTTCAGGGATCATGTAGATGGGCAGTGGTGATAGTTTTGTTGTACCTAGTGGATATATGTTGTTTTCGCAGTGAATATTATAGTAGATAGATAGTAAGTAGTTTGATATAGAAGAGCGAGAGGAGATGAAAGAACAGTGTATGTGGTTGGGGTTAGAATATGTATCGATGTGAGTAAGGGGTTTACAACTCACTTAATATATCTACATACCAGTATTACTTAAATCGTATTAGGTGAACGCGCTCTCTGAATAAGTCTAACTCTACCTATATAATCGAGTTATGGTGATGTTTATTTTGGATGATTATTTTATCACTCGGTGGTGTTGGAGATGTAATGAAGACTGGTGATAAATTGTAGGAGGTGTGAATAGGTGTATTAATTATTATTTTGTTTGGCCGTCACGATAGGATGAGCATAATGTGAATTTGTGAGAGGGGCACGCTGGTTATAACCAAGGCCAAGGGTATAGTTATACAGGCGCAATGGGTCTTTAATATGGGATTAGAGGTTTCAGTGGAAAATGTAAAATGTTGAGTGGATATATCACTCCAGGTAATGTGAAAGTAAATGTTTATCGTATGTGGGAGAGGAAATGGTTTTTTTTTATTTTTTTTATTTTTTTGTATTTCTGACAGATGTGATGGTGCGAAATCATATCTGGATGCATCAAACCTTATGTTTTTTTACCCGTTTCTTGGGGCTCTGGAAAGGTGTCGAGTGGGTTGGGCCATCAAGAGACGTGGGGTAGGGCAGCGTTGATACCCGCAAGGGCTGGGCTCGGAGGGAGGATGAGGTCGGAGGAGGATGTGGATTCTGCTGGGGTGAAGCTGATTCGTCCACAGGGCAATCGTACAGAGAGGACAGAACAAAGCGCAGGTGTGTTTGGTCACACGGGAAGATGCGGGTACAGTAGTCGACGGCGGGGGGGCGATTTTGTTCTCTCTCTAGGGATGTGTTGCGAGTCCGTGGAACGCGGACCTGGCTAGTAGAAAGTGCTGGGAAAAAGGGCCATGTGGATCCTGCCGGTAATGTTTGCTCTGGAGTTTGTGAGGCAACAAGAGCGGTGAATAGGTAGTTAGGTTAACTCTGCCTTTGTAAGTTAAAAACAAGGAATTTTTACTTCAATAAGCAGTTTTGGTATTACTCTTAACTTTCGTTGAATAGCAAAAAAAAAAAAAGAAAAAAAAAAAAAAGGTAAACCCAAAAACTACAACTTTCGGCTGAATTCCAAATATATATTTGTTTGTAGACTGCCGTTCTTCTTATTAGTTATTTTCATGGTTGCGATTAAAATTTGACCATCTATATATATTATTTAGTATATGTTATATTGTGTGCTTAAGTATTGTATATTATAGGGTCGTAGTGGTTCGGTTAACTGGTTATGCTTAGTCCAGGCTTGTTTGGTTATGTATACTGGGATTGCTAATGTGATGTCGAGTAGTAGGGTGAAATACGTGGTTCAATTAATCTAGTTAGTAAGGGTAAGCATTTCCGGGAACGCGTTGCTATTGAGGTGTTGTACAGTTGGTGACCATAATAGTCTATGTTTTCACTGTTGGTGATTGGTGTGTATACTAAGATGAGGCGTGAATAGTAAGTGTCGAGTCGTGTGTTTTCGTGTGGATCTGGGGTGAATGTATGTATTGTATGTTTATTACACAAGGTTTTTTTGCTTGTGTTAGTTGTTTTTGAGATGGTCCGTTGCTTTGCTTGAATACTGGATGTATGGTATAGTGTTGTGTATAAAGCAGCATTATAGCACCTAGTGTCGCATGTTTTAATTCCTGGTGACCTTAGGGTTTAAAGACGTTTCGAGAAAGAAGTAAGGTAGGTGCCCGGGTCTAACTTAAAGGAATCTAAGTTATGTGTATTGTTATCTGGTGGTATCAGTTAATTTTGAGAGAGTGTTAAGATAGGAAGGAATGGCATCGGAGCGAGCGTATGTTCTCTTTTATGTGATTGATAGTAGGTACGAAAGGTATGATGTGTTATTGGGATCTAGTTTTATTGAGTTGTCAAATGGGATATCGGTTATTCTCATCCTTAGATCGAGGATGAGTAAGATGAAGAAGGTTCGAGTATATCTAAGGATGGGAATGTCAGATTTATGTGAATGATTTAGGGAATGTAGATGTGAAATTGGTTAAAGGCGTGGAAGTTGATTTTCTCTTTATTGAGGATAGGGTCTTTTGATAAGATACGTGACGAAGTAGTTTATAAGTTGTGAAAGTAGAGTTTTTTTGTATGTTTCTACTCGGAATGTGGGTGTGGATGAAATAACAGAATAGGCAATGTTTTCTTCGGTGGAATTGGTTTATGATCGGTGCGTAGGTATACAAAAAGTTTCTTTTTGTGGTTTAGCAACTATGAACGGTTTGGCTCTCCTGATTCGGGTTCTTAGCGAGACCTAAGTAGCACGGGGGCTGCGCGGCTATGGGCGACAATCTGGCGACGTCAGCTAAACGCACCAGAATTAATGCTCATTTGGTTAGGGCTTTCTGTTTGCAAGTTGTAGCCGTTTCTCCTCGGCCGGGCTTCTCCTACTGGCAAAAATCGCTAGTTCAAAGGAAACCACGATCTGGGTGATCTTTCTGACATCTTATGACTTTAAAAGCTAACAGTACAGTAGGAGATTTATCAAAGCTATCCACACCAAATAAAAATATTATTCATTCTCGTTCCATTCCTACCTCGGCGATCTACTGGCCATCTCGGGCTTGACCCTTTGATATTATAAAACGATTGGCTTGCATATGTAGTCGATTCGGTAGCACAACATAGCGGCCAGAAGACTTCTAATCAATGTCTTGTTTTTTCTCTTTGCAGGTACTTCTTATAGTGAGATTTATAATAATATGAAGTTGTTTTCCCGCCAGAAGTGTTAATAATTTTGTTTTCTGATGAATTTAAACATAATAAATTATTTCGAATAATAGTTTTTCCTTGATATAATAATCACTAAGTATATGTTGTGAAATTACGGAGAATAAATATAATTTGTGTTTAATTATATATATTTTTTTAATGAAATACCAAATTATTTATTCTATTTATCGTTATACATTGTTAACTCAAAATTAGAAGAAAATTAAAATAAATATGATTGTCTAAAAAAAATCTATTTCTCCTATACATTTTTATTTTATAGGGTGGTGGTAATATAGAGATCTAATATATATACTACTGCTATCTTATATATAATACTAAGAGTTTTCTCCATATATTATATATTAATTTATTAGTATTTGTAATAGTATAGTTCATATATATATAATATATATATAATTTATGTATATTATTATATATATTCAGTAGAATATACGTAATATATATATGATCCTATAATATAATATTATGTTATATATTATGATTCTATTATTATTATGTATTGTTATTATTATATATTATAATTAATATGATATATAATATTCATTTTATAATAATTAATCTCTATATCCCTATATAATATATATCTCTTATTTTATATATTTTAATTCTATTTATACTATATATATATAATCTCTCTTCTATAGTTCTAATATATATATATTTATTCTTTATATATATTATCTTATTACTCTTAATTCTCTTAGATGAGGAGGCTTTGGATTCTTATTTTGTTGTGACTTCTCCTTGATACTTCTTATATTCATTTTATTATCCTAAAGTACATCAAATTAAATAACTATTGTTTAAGACACTTTATTATTTAAATTGAAATATAATTTAACAGGAGCTAATTTTCGTCCGATCACGTCGTTAGAGCTATTCAGGCTCTAAGGGCTCCGGATTTATCTTTATCTTCGACTTTTAGGCTTTCAAGCTGCTGTTTTCCAGTTGTCTGGCTATCTTTCTTATCATCGGTGTTGGTTGATACCCTACTTTCTTGATTCGTTTTTCAGCTCATTCCATTTTATTCATCTCTTGACTTATACAATTTCCCTCTCTTATATACTTTTATCGGTGATGCTTTTTTGCTTGATTGTTGTTTTTAGTGATATCTTTATATAATCGCATAAGGGGGTCTCATTTTTTGGCTCAGATATATTGGTTCGTGGCGGTTTGCATTGAATCAATCCTTACTGATTATAGCCTTCTATATTGTTTGCATTTTATCTGTAGAGTGGCTCGTGTTTTATTCCGCGCGCCGCTGCTCCAGACCTGCTTATGACTTGTGGGTTAAAAGCTGAATTTCGATGGCTGGCCTATGGCTGCAGGTCATCTCGCTCCGTAGGTTGTATCTTTGCTTTCTGTTTGTCAAGAACTCTATGGTTCTCACTATGATAGTGCCAAGAATAACTATATTGGCACCCGGTTCTGCTCGTCAGCGCGGAGGTGATATAGTCCGCCCGCCCCGCAACAGGCCTTTTGGGGAGAGTTCTTCTTTCGTATCTTGGGGGTATTTGAGAGACAGGCGTCTATTCTTAAGGATGATGTTCATTTTGCTGGTATGTAGGTGAATTATGTTTTGCTTATGGTATAGTGCTACTGTGTGTCTACGTAATATTATTTATGAGATTATATTTTTATGTAGGAGATTGTGTAAAATGGAGGTGTTCTCTCATTATTTTTCGGGTGGTTTTTTGGAGATAGCGCATTAGTCCCTTTTCTTTCTTTGCTTTGGTGTTTTATATAGTTTTCTTGGTGATGAAATCTCAGGATGTAATCCGTGATCTCTGAAGAGTATTGGTGGTTATTCTGATCTTTTTCTTAGTTTTTGTCTTTGTAGCTATAGTAGAGGCCGCGGGTTGGCAGAGTATAATCGAACTAGCAGCGCGGTAGACACCTTATGATGCATGATAAGCGTTACAGCTTGGAGATCTTTTTCGGCTTGTTTGGCGGGCAGTGCATTTGTAATTGCGATAGCTCTTGTAATATACTGGTTTGTTGCTAGTCGAATCTGGTGTTTTCTATACTTATGATGGCGTAACACTTTGCAATGTCATGTTGATTACTTTTTCGACATATTGTGTTAGGTATCGAAGAAGGGATAGAGTTTTTGAAGCCGCATTTTTTCCTATTGGTATATGTTTAGTTGAACTGACTGAAGTATAACAGTAGATTATTCAGCTAGATCATTGATTTTCTTTGGAACACTTCAGAATTTTATATTTATACCTAACGTAATATTTTTAATACAATATGTTTTTATGGAAATCATGATACTGAGATCGATAATTTATTGTTCTCGCTTCTCCTCTTCAACATAATATTTCCGCTTTCCTCCCGTGAGTCGACTCCCAACCTCTTATTCTTAAAGTTGTGGCCTTAACACTAAGTTATTATTCTTTTGTCCTTATGATCTCTTTCTACTCTTCAGTTCATTTGATACGTGATATGACACATGCGCTTTCAAGAGGACTTCTAGTGCTCTCTATCTCTTCGAATTCGCTCTTATTATGTCCCTTGCATGGTATTTTATTTCTTAATCGGCAACTGTGCAATCTGCAATTCATATCATCCGAGGCTTGTATGTTATAACTCTGTTAATTCCACCACCAACTAATATATTTGGCTATCTAATCATTCCATTTGCCTTTCTTACCACGTTAGAATACTAAAATTATGGGTTCTCTCGTTTGTCCGCCTCATGCCTGAGGGTCATGATTCGTGTTCTTCGCGCCGCTGTGCAGGCGTCTAGGTCGATTAGATGATGCATTCTCGCCTCTCTCTCTCTTTAGCACCTTCTCATGTTCTAATTTCTCTCTATCCTCTCAAATCGTTTATTCCACTTTATTTTATCTTTCTTTTCAATCATCAGTTTATTATTAACTCCTTAGTTTCTTTTCTCCCTCTTATTTTTTTTCCTTTTTTTTAACTCCACTTTTTTTTCTCCATTTTTTTTCATTCTTTTTTTTAACTCGCAGTTTTTCTTAATATTTTTATTCCATCTCCTAATCTACTCATCGTATTTTCATTCATCAATTCGCCAAATCTCAAGGATGCGTTAACTCGTCATCACCTTCCTTTCTCTCTCTTCTTCCTTTTCTCCCCGAAATAACTCTCGTTATTCTGCACTCTACACTCTTTCGTCACCTCCTTATTTTTCTTTCATAATATTTATTTCTTCCATCATTCCTCTCTTTCTCTCTATCCTCTCTTTCCTCTCTCTCTATTAAAGTTTCATTTTATTTTTCTTTATCTTTTTTTCTCTCTTGTTTTCTCAAATACTTTCTCCTAACACATATCTTCTTCTCAGCCAATATTATTCCTCATGTTCCCATCCAAATCATCACTAAAAAAAACTACATTCTCAAATACCTTTCATTTTGTTTCTCAAGAATCTGAAAGAGAAATCTCCCGTCGCGCGTATAAAGGTTTGAATTATATAATCCCTGGCAAACTTGCCAATAAAACATATTAGTTAGGTGAAACCATAGATTTGCATAAGCAAGAAAATCAACATATCAGAATGACCATTTTTCACTAAGACAGCATAATTCAAGTTTGAACAAGTCATAGGCGTAACACAGGCTCATCTATTCAATATAACAATTAACAGATGTGATCAAAGAAATTATAATCACTCACTTAACCATTGCAAACTTTATTGGAATCTTTCTGCTTTTTTTTATTACCCTAGTACACTGAACTCACAATGACAGCACTTCCGGTGACGTTAAGTTAGATTTTATTCAATAAAATATTGTTTCGATCTTGAATAACAATCTCCTAATTATTTCCAGCACCATGAAGAAATAGCAGACCCTAACTTGAAACCAGCTCTGAACTGATGAAGATCAAGATAAGAAATCCAGTCCCTTAGTACGTACTGAATAGGTCCTCGCGTGTCGGACCGTATTGCTTAAAATTAGCTTTTCCTTTCTTTACAATTTCTTTCTAACTTAACTAAAAATTACGGTGTCTTATTTACGTTTTTAATTTGCTGTATTTAAGTATAAAGACATGAAAGTGAAGGAATGCCACTCTAACCAATATAAGAATCTAAGGGCTTCTATCTTCTTTAAAGTCTTAATATTTATTAACCTATATCTTTCAATATATATTTTTAAATTATATTTTTATATCTATTTCCGAGTATTTAATATTATTTATATTATATATATATAACTCTCTATATTATTTATATTATCTTTTATTTTTTCTCTATACATATCTTTCTTTTATATATTTATTTTATATCTTCTTATTATTATCTATTTATTCATTTATTTATATATCCATATAATATATCTTTTCCTTGCTTCTATTATTAATATAGTATATATATCATATATATTATATATATATATATCTATATATATAATTACTAATATATCATATTCATAATATATTAATTTATTTATATATAATTTTCGAAAGAGATTTTTTGGATGATTATGTAATTTTTTGAAGATTTTTACTTTAATAAATAATAAAAGTACATTAATATTTTAACTTTTGATACTTCCGAAGGGGTTTCGTTTGATATACAAACTTCCTAAAAATTTAGGTTAAAAACTGCGAAAATTAATAACTTGTCCTCAATTTTAATTTGAAAATCATAGTAATACAAAAAAAATTATTATAATTTTTCGGTTATGTTTTATATATTTTTGCACTGAATTATTACATGTCGCAAGTGGAGTTAAATATATTTTTTTTATTTTGTTTATTTAACACTCTATTATTTGTGTAAATTTGCACGTTTACCCCGGGTTGAAAACCCCGTTTTTCTGATTTTTTTGGCCGGGGCCCTCGGTTCTAGCGACCGCCCTACCTCCATAATCTTTGACGGTATAATAGACTTTGGAATATCCTTGGTAATGTAATCAGAAGGATGCCTGATGGTGAAAAAGAAGAGAGTGAGTAGTATAGCAAGGGTATGGTGTGTAGTTTGGTTGTTTATATTCTTGTTTTATGGTATTAGAGAATTCGAGAGCAGAATGAATTGTGTGTTTGCTATGGTGATATTGGAGACAAAGGATTGGGTGCTAGAGAGGAAATGGATTGAATAAACGATGAAATCATCGGAGCGTTGAATGAGTAAGAACAAAAGGTTTTTACGAACTGTTTGAAAAGCGAGGAAGCGCCCGGAGTCAGGGCGTGAGGATCGTTTGGGATGCGAAATTTGCTGCGTTTCGATAGTGTTAGGCGGATGAAGCATATATGAACGTGCCTGCGGCCGACTTTCGCTCCCCCGTTGCGATGAATTGAAGAGAGTGGTGGAAGAGTTAAGAGCGGAATAGGTGTTGTTGAAAGAGCTCTGGAGAGTCGTGGAATTAAGTGCTCCGAATTGGTTAGCTGTGGGAAAGCCTGGAATGGACGATTGAGGTTATGCATTGATTATCGTAAAGGATATAAAAAATAAGACCTGTGAAAGATATCAATCATTACAAGTGCGGTGACTTCAGAGTTGGTGGTTATAGTAATGTCATGAATGAAAGTGTTTACGGAAATTGGATCCTGCGTTGCGTGGGACTATCGATGCCAGTCGGAAGAGGGTTATAGTAGGGCTGCTTGACTGCTTTTCGAACTGCAAAGCGGTCATATCAGTTTAGTAAATTTCGAGCTTTGGGTTGCGGAATGCTCAGAGCTTCCTAGAGGCGGAATGAATGTGTTTGATGAACAATGATTGTTCTCGCCAGTAAGAACTGTGATGGTGTTTATAGATGATATATTAGTTGGATGACATGATATTCTTTCCTGAGATTTAAAGTTAGTGGAAGTGAATGTGTCTGAAAGGGTTAGAGGGGAGATCAGGTATAAAAGTGACGTTGAGAAGTGTGGAGTGGTTTTTGGCGGGATGGGTGCTGATTTTGGGACACAAGTGCGTGTGGCGAGTTTAAAGAGCTGGAACGTTGGATTTGAGAAAGTTTCGCAGTTTCCGGCCGACGGAATGTTAGAGAGGTTGTGAGAGGATTTTAGGTTGGTTAGAAGTTTGAGAGGAAGTTTATGCAAAGATTGTTCGGAGTGATGCCTTGACTGGAATGACTGGGAAAAACGGACGAGTACGATTGTGAGTGGATGATAACAATGAATTGAAGCGGTTGTAAAAGTCCCGCAATAAGCGGATAGTCGCGAGGATTGTAGAGCTGGGGCTTTCCCGAATATAAGGTGGAGAACTGGCGAAACTTGGAAGTGGTATACGGATGCCACAGTTGGATTATTTGTTGGGGGTGTGTTTGATGCAAGAACAAGTGATTGATGGGGATTGAAGAAAACGAAGTGGATTGCGTATGTTTCCGAAGCTTTTATATGACGGTAGCCGAAATATTCCCACGATTTGCAAAGAGAGTTGGTCTGTCTTTTGAGGTTTGTTTTTGAAGTCGTTAACGGGCGGCGTCCGTTTTTGTAATGGGATTAGTTGTTGTGTTGTTGCGAAACGGATCACTGCACCCTTGGTGTATTTGCAGAGAATGAGGATAGTTTGATAGTAGGTCTCTTGCATAGAGATTTCACGATTTGAGTGATTTTGATATTATGGGTTTGGTATGTGCCAGGTCGAAGGATTAGATTGCTATGTTTGATGTCGAATGCTGGGAGTGAGAGGCATGAATGAAGGTAGTGATAGATTCCGGTTATTTTTCTAAGGGTTGATGAGGCGAAAAAGAAGTCAGGTGGGCGGGTGAATTTATGTTCAAAGTGTGGTTGTCCTGGTTACATGGATTGTTAGTCTTAGGGATGTTGTTATCGAGAGTCGTCTCTGTAGAGTAATAGAAGAATCGGCGTGAGGTATAGTGCTTTTAAGACACTGAGGCTGGTGCAAGAAGATGTTTGTTTCGGCTCTTGTAGGGTGCCATGGGATTTCTGCATTTGTTAAACTCCTTCGTTCCGTGGTTGGAGTCTGGCGTTTTTGTCTTATCAGACTATATTTCATGTTTAACAGTTTATTAATTATAGGTTATTTTTATTATTATTATATTTTATTAATTTATTTTATTATTCTTATTATTATTTTAGTAGGTGAAGTAGTGTAGTGTAGTATAGTAGTCAGTAGTAGAACGTAGTAGTAACCCTGAGCAGAGTTAGGTGATTAAGTAGGTATAGTAGTGTAGAGAAATTGAGTAGTAGTAGTAGTGTAGTTAGTAGTTTCTTTCCAGCGCTAATTGAAGGCTGATATACTTTTTATCGCTCCCCTCCCTCATTATCTCTTAAGAGAGTTGTTGGTGTTTCGCGGTTTAAAAGGCTATGTATGTTAATGTTTCAAGGAGGTGTTGTTAGTCTCCTCCACTGTGCGTACATAATAGGACATAACTCTCGTTTTTTACGGATATTTGGATATATGTTGATAATGTTTTTCTGTTGCTTTAGATGAAAGAAGATGATTATTAGGGAATTTGGAGTGTGGAAGAGGGATTTTAAGATTTATGTTGTGCAAGGTTAGTGCGAGTGTATGTGTGGCCATAGGTAGGGTGGCGAGGAGATGGGGGGGAGGACGGGGTTTATGCTATGGAGAGAGGTGAAGAAGGAAGGAAGTGGATTGAATGGGGACGAAGAAATAGTGGGGCGAGCTTTCAGATAGATGCTGGAGGAAGAGAGAGGGAGAGGGATATTCTACATAAGTGTTTAAGTGGATTTTACTTGTTGTTTTTACCTAACTATGTAGTCGTCTGATAATTCGGGCTTCAATCCGAGACTTATAGAGAGTATGATTATAGAAAGCAAGTAAACTGAATTATGTGGAAACCCCCGAATCGAGAAGCTGTCTAGGATTCCTCTGGAGAGTGATCCTAGGGCTCTAGCCACGCTTACTGAAGGTGGAACTTGAATGGCCGGCGGATGCCCTTTGTGATAGAAGATTTGTACCATTTTTTGTCCAGGGAAAGTGAAGGAGTGTTAGTGTGTTTTTTGCGAGCATGGGGCAATAATCTTAGTTTGTTACGGGAATGAATTGGTTGCGTTTTGGCACGTATTTTCGCTTTCGGTCTGTAGCTGAACTTGGGCTAGAAGTAGCTTTTTACTTTATTCGTGTCGGAATGACATGTTTTCGAAGCTGCATTTAACTTCTATTAGTGGTTTGAACTAGAGAATGGCGAGACAACACACACGAAGAATTTCTTTAGTCGAAGGTGCTGATCGATGATTGGTGTTAGACGTGTGTGCGAACTCGAGGTTGATGGAGAAGTTGGGAGAGCGAGGAGGGATCGATGCGATGAAAGAGCACGGCTGGTAGATAGGATGGGGGACACTGTCGAGAGGCGAAGTAAGCAAATACTCCGACAAATGTCGAACTGTGATTAGCAGCCGAATATGAATTATAATCAGGAGTATATATAGGATTCTATCTATATTTTATTATACTTATATATTATATATTTATATTATGTTATAAAGTAGGGTATTAGTATTATATCTTTTTTTTATATATCACTTATGCTACTTTTTAATATATTATATTCTGTATTATATTCTATATATACTAATTATACATATATATTTTTTTAAGTTATCATCTTGTATTTAAACATTATCTTGATATAGAGATAGATTTATTTGCTTTATAGTATAAATAGTGATACGTAATAAATATAAGGGAAAAGCTAGGTGATAGTTGATGATTGTTGAGATCACTCTAAAGTTTCTTCTTGGGAAAGATTTCTTGTAGGTACGCTAAGAGACGTGTCATAATATATTAGTATCTGTTTTATTTGTTTTTTATGTATGTTTTCAAAGAGACGTTGAACTTCAGAAATTACTATAGTCTTCAAACCAAAGAAGGAGAAAAAACGAAATGAAAATATAAATTATATAACTATCTGTTTCAATTACGCAAATGGTTGAATAATATATGATACATTATAATATATAACATAATATGATTCGTATAAAAGTTCATTCCAACGCTACAATAAAAATCTTTTATTTTGATCGAAGCACAAGAATATGGTCATTCTGAATTTGTATCTTTAAGAAAGCAACTCCTACGCTGAAGAAGAACTCCTACGCTGAAGAAGACTTGTGGTAATATATCATGGGTCTTACTACTGATTCCCAAATATCCTTATCTTTAATTAATTGTAGTTTATAAAATATTCAAAAAGGAAAAACTCTTTCATTCCTATAATAAGATTAACTAACTAAGCTTTCGTAAAATTTAGTTTTCTTCAAACAGAAAAATGAATTTTATTATCAATACAGAAAAGGCTTTGCAGAAGGGCTTTCATAAGTAATGAATATTTTATTATCAATACAGAAAAGGCTTTGCAGAAGGGCTTTCATAAGTAATGAATATTTTATTATCAATACAGAAAAGGCTTTGCAGAAGGGCTTTCATAAGTAATGAATATTTTATTATCAATACAGAAAAGGCTTTGCAGAAGGGCTTTCATAAGTAATGAATATTTTATTATCAATACAGAAAAGGCTTTGCAGAAGGGCTTTCATAAGTAATGAATATTTTACACTTTCACACGCCTTCCATCAGGCCTTTCACAAATAATATTTTACACTTCTACACAACCAAATACTTTATTCAAAATAAATAATTAAATGTAATGAAACAAGCATCTTATATATTCCGTTTCCTTCCCTTTAAGAAAATATATAATATTATATATATTTTAATATATATATAGTATATATATATATTAATATCTAATAATAATATATTTATTTTATTATATATTATCATAAAATATATATATATATTAATTAATATCATAAATCATAATATATATAATTATATATTAAATATATATATTATAATATGTTTAAATATATATATTTATATATATATATATATTATCTTATATATATATATATTATATACTAATATAAATTAATTATATATTATAATATATATATATTAATATATATATATTATATATATATATATATATATTAATGTATTTAATATAATATCTATAATTATATATATATATTAATATCCTATATATATATATTATTATATATTATATACTATTAATTAAGTATTATATAACTATTATATATAATATATATATATATAATAATAATATTAATATTTAAATAATATATATATATATATATATATATATATATATATATATATATTATATAATATGTTATATATATATATAATATTATAAATATATTATATCATAATAGATTACTACGTACTACTTAATATATTATATATATATATCTATTATATATATAATTAATTAAATTATTAATAATTACATTTAAATAATCATCATAATATATTAAAATATATAATATAACTATAATATAATTTATATATATATATAATTATATTTATAATATATTTAAATAATAATAATATATATATAATATTATACATTTAGATAAGTGAATGTAATTAAAATGTTTGTTGATATTGTTGTGTGATGATTTAAATTTCTCACATATATACTATATATGTACTAAGACTATAATTGAATTATATATACATAATAGTTCTGTGCTTATAGTGGATATTGGCGGATAATGTGAAAGGACAAGGAAAAAGTAGCTGAGATCATTACTATCGCTACCCGCCGCTTTAAAAAAATTCTTGGCAATTTAAATTCTTATAGACTTCTCTGGTTTCATATATGTGATCTTTCGGGCTTCGTATTTCTAATAAGTCCTATCTCTCCATGCCCCTCTCTCTCCTCCTAACCTCCTCTTCCTCTTCATCTTCCCTGTGCTTTCCTCCGGTTGGTTCCTACACCTCATACTTTTCCTCTCGGCAACGACTTCGTTCAACATTTCTTAGTTCCGGCTTGTTCCAACTTCGAGTAACAAATTACGATTCAAGGAGTGCCGGGTCACAGCTAACGTTGTGACCAGCTTGGACCTGCGAGAAAATTCCTTGCCTACTGTTTCTGTGCTGGGACACCGTTCTCTAAACCGAAATTATTTAAAGCGACATAACAAATTCACAAGAACAAATGAAAATTGCAAGAAGTCATGATAGAAAGTTGTCTAAAAAGATGTTTCACCGTCGTTGCAAAATAATCAGATTTTCGTAATTTTCATTCTTGTTCAAAGATGTGATACCCACTCAACAAGACGCACCACAAAACACACATATAATATTTAATAATTAATATATATATTATATGATATATATATTATAATATATATATATATAATATAATAATATTAATATTATAATATAAAATGTGATTACATTAGCCCCTAATTTATTTATATTATTATATATAATATTATATATATATTATATATAATTACATATATAAATTTAACAGAAATATTAAATATATAAATTTATTTTATATATATTGTATATTGATATATATAATATATCTATATATATAAGATAATAATATAATATATATAGTATATAGATTAAATGTTTTATATTTTGTATTTTTATAATAAATATATAATAATATTATTATATATTATATATATTTTATATATTAATAATTTTAATTTATTATCTAGTATCTGCTTTAATATATTATTTTTAATATATTTATAAAAAATATTTATATTTATAATATCAATAAATACATTTTTGTAAAATTATTATATAATATATATATATAATATAGTATATAAATATGTGATTCTAATATCTAAGTTTTATATTCCATGTTTAATTACATAAAATAAAGATATAAAATTAATTATTAAAAAAATTTAATTTTATTATAATAAATAAATATAAACTAATATTATTTTTCTAGAAATTTTAAAATATATTTCTATAAAATCATAAATGTTTTATATTTATTTTACATAATATTTCTAATTATTATTTTACTAAAAATTATAACTTTAATTATTTTATATATTGTTTATTGGCATTTTCTTTAATCTACATTAACAATATATATTCAATATTACAAAGGGAGACTGTTGCATTGATGTTAGTCCTTATTCTCCATATTAACTTTCAAACGTTATCATGTAAATCTTTGATCGATTAATGGTTCTTTCTTTTACTTCCACAACCTATTACTTTCTATCTTTTATAATTATTATATTTCATCATTTCATCAATACTTTATTACTTTAATAAAATTTGTATACTTTTGATGTAAAAAATTACTTTTAAAGTGTATATATTTTTTAAATTTTTCATTTATATAAACTTTATATTTACACTGTTAATAAAAAAAAATTAATTCTAAAGTATAACTTTTTAAAAATTTCGTAAATAATATTTTATTTACAATTTTTACAGTCCTCTATAAGTCAATAATCATTCGGATTATATATCATAATTATATATAATACAATAATCAATTTATTTCGCAGTAATATTCACTTTATTTAGATAAACTGATAAGGGATTACACTAATCCTTCTACCTAAATATCTATTTTTTTAATAATAGTGACGGCATCCAATTTTCAGATTTATTCATTCGGTACACAGAAGAGAAAGAAAAAAAAATTGAATTTTCTGAAATTCATTTTGGCGATTTTAATTGCTTCAATAAAACTTTTTGGATTGGATTTATAATTAAATTTACGTTAAAAAAATATGTGTCTAGAACACACGAACAAACAAAATCATTTATATATACTGAGCTTATATGAACGTATTAAATAATGTATGTGCAGTAATTTGGTATTCAAAAAATCTTCACTACAAATATGTATGAGATGATGCATCATTTTGACAACAAGGAATATATTTTAAATATAATTAATTATAAGACCTTATTATGTATGAGTGTTTATTATTATGTTCCATGTTGGCTAACCAGCGAGTCAAAGGTATAAGACACAATATTCTAGATAAACTACTACATAGTCCATATCTACTAAGGCTATGATCCTTTAATTAAATTTAACATTTCTTGGTTTTAGTTCTTTAGAGCAAATACGAACTCAAAATTCAACCAATTCACATTTAATAAGTAATTTACTAATATATATATTATATTACAACAAATAACCTTCAAAATAGTATATAATTTATATATATATATATTATATATCCTATATAGCCATAATTAATTTTATCTCACACTCTATTTTTTTTTTTACTGTAAATAAATTCACATTATTGCTACAAATTATTAAGCTCAAATCAAAGAATACTATTAAATCACGTAAATAATAAATACTATATTTAATTATATAATTATTATTTATTATTATATATTTATTAATATTTAATTATATTATTAATTATTTATTTATATAATTATTAATTATTTATATATTATAATTATTATATATTTAATTTATATTAATTATTATTAATTTATTTAATTATTATAATATTTAATTATTATTATATATTAATTTATTATTTAATATATAATTATATTATATTATATTATTACTATCAACAAGAAGTAGTCAAATCTATGTATTACTAATTATTTTTATTTTTTGTCGTACTTATGGCACGGTATATTTATTACACTATATATATCATAATTATATTTATTATAATACATAAATTATTTCATATTAATAATAATTATAAAGATACAGAATAATTACAGAGTACCCATAACAATGTCAATGAAACACTATTGAAAGAATTACATTCGATTTTATATACCAGCTCACAAAATGATATATTATTATCCATTAAGTTCACAATGCCCTCATTAAACTCACATTCAATATATTCTTTGTCAGTTATAAAAATCTTCATATTCCATATCTATAGTGTTATGATAATATAGGAATAATTACATTACTGCCAGCATTATATTTTTTTTATATATAAAAATAAAATTCATAACATCTGCTACTCCGATGACAATAGCCCTATTTCAAAGAAGGTGGAACTTCCATATAGGTTAATTATTCATTATACCTATGGAATTTACGGACTTTAGGTGGATCGATACCCCTTAGGTGCCTTGCAAATTAAACTTGCACTCATTCTTTCTAACACTCTATTTTCTATGCATCTGAAGCCACTCGACAAATATGTTTATATTGAAATTCACTTTTATCCAAAAGTTCTCTTTAAGACATTTAATAATGTGCTTAAAAGTTTTTTTATAATAATTATTTAATATATAATTTGGTCCTAGTCTATATACTTGAATTTATTATTGTATCTAGAAAAATAATCATATAATAATTGATAAATTAATAATCAAACTAAATAATAAATTTTTAATTTTTGTCCGAGAATTGTAGATGAATATTAATTTTTAATTATTACATTAATTTTCATTATATGAATGTAACTCATTTTAGTATTAGTTATTAATTATTATTATAGCTGACTATTCTGATTATAAAGTATACCTTATTATTATTATGGCTATTATTAGTTAAGATATTATATGATCTATATTGTATATACTTATTAACTTGTATTTCTACATTTTATATAACTCCCATTTTTCACTCAATAAATAAAATACATATAAAATTATATAATAAAATATTCATTAAATAGTAATAATATTAAAATAAAATTATAATTATAATATTAATTATATATTCTATGGCTTATTGTTGATTACTTAGTTGAATAATATTGTCTAATTTCACGACTAGTCACTTTTTTTAAGCAGCAGTGTAACGATACGGTTTAATATATATAATTTTAATTAAAGTGTTAAGAAACTTAGGAAAATTATATCAAATTTAAAAATATGCGGTTTTAACTTATTATTAATTATTATTATTATTCTCTCTTAAAGTTACTCATCTTATTAACTACTCAATCACTTATACAACATACACACTTACATATATATATTTATATATATATATTTAATTATTACTTAATACTATATTATTATTATATTATTAATTTATATATATTAATTTAATTATTATTATTATATTATTAATATATTATTATTATTATTATTATTATTATTATTATTATTATTATTATATTATTATTTATTATATTAATTTATTATATTAATTTAATTATATAATTATTTATAATCGTATTTTTAGCTACTTATGGATTAATTTACCATTTTTTGATACTATCAGAAACCATTGTAGTTTTTAATGCCTCAAAAATAAAATTTATAAATACATTTAAAAAAATCTCTAAGCCTAAGAATCTTATTTTGAGTCTCCCTAATAAGTATAGTGTTTAATTTTATATATATTTTATTTATTTGTGGAGTGGAATATAGTTTATCTTTAGTTTATATTAAGGTGGAGTGTGAGGAGTGTGGTGTGGAGGTGTTTATTTTTTAGTTGACTTTTATTCTTTAATTTTATAAAAGGTTTTACTGCACCTAAATTTAAAGATAATTTTTTTTTTATTTCATTTTCTATAATTCCAAATAGATATGGGTGTTTAGATATTTAA
>JABUQX010099588.1:25000-30114 GCA_015478945.1 Trachelipus rathkii
GTATTTCATTTTTGCAAAACACTAATGAACTAGTATTTGTGTACGTCTTTGTTATTAAGCAGAATGTATAATGTATAACACTTTTGATACAACTAACTTGTAACTTCTTATTTTTCAATCAGTCAAATGAATAATGTGTTTTATTTCCTAGAACTATAAATAATGGCTATAGATTAGTTGTTTAAGTGTTTATTAAGCACGAACGTTTAATATATGACACATTTGACTCAAATTACATCCAAATTTCTGATACTAAAATCCATGGACCTGATCTGTTGTTATTTTGAGTGTTTGTTAATGATTCTTAATTAGCTTCGCAAAACCTTTGAAATAAATTATTTGTGAAATATGTGTTAAAGAGAGGCACGTATGATGTATATACAGCGTGTGGTGCTACACAATTTCTTGCAAATTTTTATTTAAGAAATTAAATTTAAAAATGTTTTTAAAAAATTTTTTGCAAATCACGCGAAAAGTTTGCTACGTGTTATGAACTTTGTAAAAACACCAAAATGAATAGCTTGTGCGCGGGTGATAAACCATTGAAATGAATAACTTGTATACATGTGGTATATCTCTGAAATAAATAACTTGTGTACATGTCATTAAGCACTGATATTAATAACTTGTGTACGTATGGTGAAACACTGAAATGAATAACTTGTGCACATTTGGTAAAGCACTGAAATGAATAATATGTACATGTGGTAAAATACTGAAATGAATAACTTGTGTACATGTCGTCAAACACTGAAATAAATGAAGTGCAATATGGTAAAATCCTGAAATGAATCACTGTCATGTGGGTGAAACTCTGAATGAATAACTGTGGGAATGTGATAAAACACTGAAATGAATAACTTGTGTACATGTGATAAAACATGAAAATCTCTCAAAAATTAATATGGTAAACACTGAATGAATAACTTGTGTAGCATGTGATAAATACATGTAATAACTTGTGCCAGATGTGTAAAACACTGGAATGAATAACGTTACATGTAGTAAAGGCTCAAATGAACAACTTGCGTACATGGTGATAAACCATTGAAATGAATAACTTGTATACATGTGGTATAGCTCTGAAATAAATAACTTGTGTACATGTCATTAAACACTGATATTAATAACTTGTTCACGTATGGTAAAACACTGAAATGAATAACTTGTGCACATTTGGTAAAGCACTGAAATGAATAACTTGTGTACATGACGTAAAACACTGAAATAAATGAAGTAGATTTGGTAAAACACTGAAATGAATAACTTGTGTAAATGTGATAAAACACTGAAATGAATAACTTGTGTACATGTGGTAAAACACTGAAATGAATAACTTGTGTACATGTGGTAAAACACTGAAATGAATAACTTGTGTACATGTGATAAAACACGAAATGAGTAACTTGTGTACATGTGATACACTGAAATGAATAACTTGTTTACATGGGGTAAAACACTGAAATGAATAACTTGTGTACATGTGGTAAATCTCTGAAATGAATTACTTTTGTAAATATGATAAAACAATGAAATGAATAACTTCTGTACATGTTGTAAAACACTAAAATTAATAACTTTTTATTTGCGTGCATGGATGCGAAATTGTCCCGCCTTGGAAGGATCCATGTGGACTCCGCCGGAAGATTATGGGTGGCCATTTTGCCACTTCAGGCACATGTTCAGGGGTGCTGGGGGTAAACAAATCCCTCATCCTTAGGTCTAAGATTAAAAAGAAGAGGAATAAATACCTCCCTTTGAGGAGTGGAAAGGAAAAAAAAAAAAAAAAAAAAAAAAAAGGAAAAAAAAAAAAAAAAAAGAAATTATTTAATTAAAATTAATAATTTATAAATAAAAAATCAGCTTAAACATACACATATTCTTAAACATGAAAATATAAAATTATTTAAATGTTCTGAGTGTGGCTATGAGTGTAATCAGAAAGGAAACTTAAAAACTCACATGCTTACGCATCAAAATATAAAAATATTTAAATGTTCTGAGTGCGACTATGAGTGTAATCACAAACAAAACTTAAAATATCACCTGCTTACTCATCAAAATATAAAATTATTTAAATGTTTTGAGTGCAGCTTTGAGTGTAATAATAAAGGAAGCTTAAAAAGACACTTGCTTACTCATCAAAATATAAAATTATTTAAATGTTCTGAGTGTGGCTTTGAGTGTAATCAGAAAGGAAACTTAAAAGAACACCTGCTTTGGCATCAAAATATAAAATTATTTAAATGTTCTGAGTGTGACTATGAGTGTAATCAGAAACGAAACTTAAAAGATCACCTGCTTACGCATCAAAATATACAATTATTTAAATGTTCTGTGTGTGTTTTTGAGTCTAATCATAAAGGAAGCTTAAAAAGACACATGCTTACTCATCAAAAAATAAAATTATTTAAATGTTCTGAGTGTGTCTATGAGTGTAATCTGAAAGAATACCTAAAAAAACACATGGTTACACATCAAAATAAAAAATTATTTAAATGTTCTGAATGCGGATATGAATGTAATAGGAAAGAACGCTTAAAAATGCACATGCTTATTAAACATGCAAATATTGAGCAAGTAACAACATAGTGAAGAACGAAAAGGACGAAGCAGGTGTCCTTATCGAACTAAAGGACAATCATTGATAAGTAAAATGATAATGGAAAATAGTAGAAGCGGTCGAAAAAATTTATGTATGACAAGTATTGATTAGTAGAATACGTGTTCCTCATTCAAGGCTAAAGAAACATTGAATATCTATAAAGTAGGAGAGAAAACCCCCGAAGATCCTTGAGTTGGTGATTAATAAAAGGAAAGTATATATTAATAGATAATTTATTAGGAAAAAGATAAAGTGGATCCTTGTTTGGAGGAACGTGCATTCTGCCAGTTTTTTTTATTTCGGTTTCAGATGTTTTCTTACATTCTCAATGGAATCTGAAAAATGAAAAAAAATATCAAATTTTCATTACTGTATAGATTTGTGAAGAAAAATCACTAGTTTGAGTGACATCTGTTGAGACAAGATCCGTTGATGTCTATCAAAGGTTTTCTCCTTTAAAAATCTGAAACTTCAACTTAAGAGATAAATGTTTGTTCTAAATGGTTGTAACTCTTACGTTTATAACTTTCATTATTAAAATAAAATTAAATTTATTCCACCAAAATAAATAAAATTTAATTGTAATTAAGGTGAAAATTTATAAAATATAATTAAAACAAATACTTAAATGAAGATGATGATAATACTCCTAAATAATAATAATAATGATAATAATAATAATAATAATAATAATAATAATAATAATAATAATAATAATAATATTAATAATAATAATTAATAATAATAATAATAATAACTCCTAAACATTATACTGCTGTTATTGTTTGATCATACTAAATGAGTATCGAGATTACAGGCATTGTTTAAAGACTTTTTAAAATAATTCTCATTTTTCTTAAAATTTTTTTTTTGCCTATTTCTGGATTTATTAAATTTAAAAAAAAAATGCATAAAAGATCTCAATTAAAATTTGAATAGTGTATATTATTCATCATATTGGAAAACCTTAGGACAAAATTTGATTCAAATCGAGTCTGTGATTTTGTGTAGACACAGAAAACTTTTCAAATATTGGAAAATATTTTCCGAATTAACATTTGAATTTACTTTCAAAGTAAATTATTTCAATAAAAGTTTCTAAAAAAATTTGATTTTCTTTTATGTTTTTATTTCAAGTATTTCAGGGGAAAAAGTGAAAGATTTTAATAATTTTTTGAGAAAATTATGAAATTGCGTGCCCCAAAGTCAAATACCCTCACCCAAACCGTAAAAAAACTGGTGCAACGATTTCAATATTGGCTTTGTAAATTCTTGAAAATAGTTAACCTTTAAAATGATTTTCTTTTGAAATTATTCGAGACATAGAAAATGGTCTTAAAAGAAAACGTTTCCTAGCACGATAATTAATAGTTTGAATAATAGGAGTCTGAAATAAAAAATTTACTGATTCGGGTAAACACCTCTGTTAGTGAAGCCTCAAGTACCTTTCTTTATAATTCATATATATACTATATATATAATATATATATATAATAATATATATAAAATATATAATAATATATAATATATATATTATATATAAATATATATATATATATTATTATTGTTGCGAACCCTTTGGCATAAAGCAAAACTATAATTTAAAATGAATTATTAATACACTTGAAAAATAATTAAAGTTAAAACAATGTTCAAATGTTTCTTTCTATATTCCATGAGTTAATAGTATTATTTAAAACAAATTGCATCTTTCGCTTCATATCAAAAAGCCTCATTCGGCTGCCTCTATGTTTAAAACACCAACTCTGGAAATATGATGAAACAAAAATATTTCGAAGATCTGGTGCTAAGATTTTTTTCATGAAGCAATGCATGGGTAGCTTAAGTGTTTGAAAAATATTTGTCCGCTGGTTTATATTATGACCAACGATTCAAAAATAACTTAGGAAAATATATCTTATACTATAAGGGACAATATAGCAATTACTTAATTGATAAGGAATAGGGGAGGGGGAGGGGGAAGAAGAAGCTTAAAGATGAAGGGGTTATATTTTGAGGATGTCTTTCATAATAAAGTTGTTCAATTTTTTTGATGGTTGGAGAATGAAATTTTAAAAGCTTGTGTTGCAAATAGTCTAATTTATGTTCACCTTGCATTTTATTGAAATTATTGAAATTGTGTATGCAATAGGTTTCAATTAATTTTCTTTTTTGATGGTTGGAGATGTTGATTAGATTTTGCATGGAATTGATTTGATAGAGTGGTTGAATTGTGATCTGTGTGTGGTTAGTGATGAATTTTGAGTGTCTTTTTCTAGGTCATCTGAATGTTGATTTTTTCTTCTGGTGAAGTTGTTTGTTTCGCCTATGTATGTTTTTGTACAATGGTTGCAAGGTATGGTGTATATACATTGTAAAGGTTCGGTGGGTGGTTTTGGTGAATGTAAGAGTTTTTTTAAAGGGAGAGCATTGGTGGAAGTGAGTGTGATGTTTTGGGGTATGTATTTTTTAAGGTTTTGTGTATTTTTTAGAGGGATGGGAAGGGAGG
>JABUQX010099589.1:0-10000 GCA_015478945.1 Trachelipus rathkii
CCGAGACAGAGAGAGAGATAGTTGTGTGTTTAGTTATTTTCTCCCCATTTAGATGTGTATGGAGAGAGGTTTCTTTTTGGTTTCATACTAAGTGCTACTCCTCTTGTTTTTTAAATTTTTTATAAAATATATCTGTTTTTTTTTATACTATTGAAAATAGTTTTTTTGAATATTTAAAGAGAAGAATTGGATCATCCTTTGAATTAAACTCATTAGTTGTAAGTTTGTATAATTTTTTTGAATGTATTTTGCTTTTTGTAATGTAATTTCAGAATTATTTCATTAGTTAGTTTTAGGAATTGTGCATCTACGCTAGTTTATGATAGTACTAGGTTTATAGTTTTTTTTTTTTTCTTCGTCTTTTTAACTATAGTTTTATTTTAGTGTTTACATTATTATAATTTATTATTTTAAAAGGGTTTTTGCACAACACCTGCCTCTACGCTCACTCTCTACGTATATATATTGTTTGTTAAAATTTTATACTTATTATTATTATGTTCAATATTGTAATTTTTTTTTTTTTTTCCGATAAATTTGTTAGGCGGACGAGTGGTGTGAAAATGCGTGCTTTCATGTCTTGCTTTCACTGCTTTTCCTTATTTCTCCCATTCTTTGTAAGAATAAGAAAGTTTTTTAGCATGTTTAATCATTTACGTTTCCTTTAGTGAGTGAATAGATTTTTGAATCCAATTTCTCCGGCAGCTTTTTTCTCGTCTCGTCTGTTTTTGGAGTGTTTGTTTTGTGTGTTCGTGGTTGGTGTGTGCGTGGTGTGAATGGCGCAGATTATGCCGCACGCCGCGCGGGACGACTTTCTATCGGGCTTTACACAACATCCGTCGGCGTTACCCGCTCTAACTCTGGCGATACCGGTTGGCAACTACACCGTTTCTCAAACTCTAACCTAAACAGCTTGATTGGCCTCTTGTACTGTGAGAGAAAAAAAAGAGAGAGACAATCATAAAAAATCTATGACGAAAATGAGAATCAACATAACTTTTTTTTTTCTAGAAATAAATCCTAATTAATAATAGATTAAAACTGTTGAACATAAACCACGTGTGATAAAACACGTCGGTGAATCTTGAATCTCCTAACTTCATGTTCTGATTGGCTAAATATCTTCTTCCTTTCGTGTCCCTTCATAATGTGTGCTTTCTGCTACGATTGTTTCCAGCTACGAACACGGTCATTTTGTCACTCTTTCTTTGAATATCGTTACTCTACTATCTCACTAGACTGCTTATTATCTTCCTCGAATCCAAATCTGAGGTTCCTTCTCAGTTTGCTGAGGGGATTGTCAATGTATCAGCAACACTGAATGGTTGGGATACCTCTTCAATACCTGATTTAGAGTTGGGAGGAGGCCGACATCATTTAAGCATTCTGCAAAGCGATCGGGAGGCACTCAAATTAGAGAACCCACACCACATTCGCGGATCGTGCCCCAATCAGAGACATCACTTGACCTATGTTTCACCACTAGTCCTCTCCTCTATAAATATGCACCACCTTTCCGCCTCCTTTTGGTGAAATCGTGAGAACCGACAACCTTATATCTCTAGAAGTCTTTAAATACTTTCCTCTCATATCATGCTTCCATCTCTGCCGCTAAGCGCGTTTTTGGCACTTTGTATCGGTAGCTGATTGGGGGGCCTTCGCCGTGCTTCTACGCTAACGATTAAGGAATGACTGCTTTGTCTCTGGTGACGCTTTCGGACTTTGCGGGGAATAAGTGTGAGGTAGCTGGTCATATCGCTTGACTGGGATGAGGGCAGGTTCATTTCCCTTCTTTCGACTAAATCTTCTCTCCTCTATAATCCCATGGTTCGATCTCTGCTTGTTCTCTTCCAATTCAGGCTAGAGACAGTGCGTAATCCGGGAGTGGAAAAATGCTCTCTTCTCACTATACACTCTTGCTTAATTTTTATTCAGCAGAAAATCAGTTGCCATGGAGATACTCTCGACTGAGCAAAAGCGGCTTTCATAAAACGAAAGTGCGCTCACCTCCTTGGTTCTTCCTACAGACAAATCTTTCTGTGCTCTTGCCAAATACATCTCTAACAACTCTGTAAATCTGTCTTCTACCTCTATTCTGAATCTGAATGGTTCTGTACGCTAATTCCCCACTTCGACGAACTGAGAAAGGCTCAATCTCTTTCGGCCTCGTTGTCTTTCCACTCTAATCGACCCTGGAATTGATTCTGGGTACTTCTCATCCTCCTGCGCGTCTCTCTCACGGTGTCCTAGTGGCCTTTGCCTGTGGATCTTACATTGGACAGGGCTAGCTGACAGACTTGGGCTACTTGAAATCGTCAACGGAACTGTTAGGAAGGGGGGCGTGGTGGCAACTCGTGGATGAGATTCCTCCAGAGTTTGGAGGGAGTGGCCTTTCGTGCTATACTCGGTAGCCCGCTAAACAGAAAGCTTATGATACATATGTCCTCAATACTAAGGAACTTTCCCTCAGTGGGTTGCCGTAAAGCACCATCCATGTAACAACCTTTTCCGCAAACGAAAGGAGGGGAAGCCGCCTCGTGGATGACTCTATCCCAACTATTCGGGCCCTACTAGTGCTACATTGTATTCTTTTGACCCTATCTATAATTGGATGCTTTGGGAAACTTTCTCGCTCAAATACGCTCAGTATTCTTTCAGACTTCATACGCGTGAATTCTCATTACTCTTTCGCGGGGGATCGGCCAGTACGGGCTTTTTCGGCGCTCGAGTCTACTGGCGATATCGCATGTATGTTACCGAAGATTTAGGTTACTCGCTCTTAGGAACTACGCAGAGACTTGCGTGGTTGGGCGCTTGACATATCCAAAGCATTTGAACGGGTCTGCCCGCGTCACTGCTCCCAGCTCCCCTCGCTTTGGGCTTTTCCTCCTTCTTCTGTTGCTACTTTATGACTAGTTTTCCTTTCAAATCGGCTCAATATCCGGCTGTTGTTTGGTATGGGCGACTTCTTCTTCCTTTTCTGTCATATATGGTGTGCTCAGCGGTTCGTGGTCTTCATCTCTACTTATTCCTTATCTTTCATTAATGATGCTTCTCACCTGCATCATCTATACCTATTCACTCTTGTGCCGATGACTCGAAACCTTCTTTCTTCAACTCATTTAAATTCGGTTCGCTCTTTTACTTCTAGAATTGCTCTCGTCTTAATCTTTCCGATTCTATCTCGCTGATCTGGATAGAATTTCCGGTGGATTCGTCTGAAACCTTGTAAATATCCAATTCTTAAAACAATACCAACTTCTACCAGAGAGCTACTAGACACCTGTCCAACTTTCCTATCTTCTTTAGTTGCTCTGCCGAGTCACCTGTGAACAATTATAGTAACATACTTGTGCCTTGAACATAGACGAAAAAATGTCTTGGAAAACCTCACATCAAACGGTTGCTAGAGGCGGCCTCAAAGAACTGGGAGTATCTCGTTTAGACTGCGAGACTTCTGTTCCTCCTTTCTCAGTTACTCCCAGCGCATCCGCAGGAGCCTCGTTCATTCCGCTTAAGTAATGGAGTACCCGCTGGACTTCATATCTGTGGGGGGGACTGGCTGGTTTCATGCCTGCTGGTCTATTTGGGCGACTAGGGTCTGAGTCAAGGCCAAAGGCTTATAACTTGTTCTGTACTTTCCATTCAACTTTGACCCTCTATCTTTTGCGGCGCGATGTTGGCTGTTATCCTTTTCTCATAGGTACGTAGCAGCAGCGCAGGTGCTCGAGGTGAGCTTCATCACGGTCTCTGAGCGTCACATCGCAGAACTCTAGGGGTGCTTGTATTGCCACATAGGAGTCTTTGTGTTCGATGTAATCAGACTCCAGGCTAGTTCGCTGCGAGGCTTCCTTCCCTTTCCTGCCAATCCTGTGTCTGTGGAATTCTCTTCATCGTCCGTGTTTTCTCTAACTGGAAGTTTGAATCTCGCCACTTTCAAAGCCTGCGTCTGTGTCATCTTCTTTAATTTGCTTTTAGTTGTTGAATTCTGAGGCGTGAAAGCTGCCCTCCTTGAATAGGGCTCTTGCCGTGAGTGGTGGTGACAACTGTAAAAAAAAGACATACCTATGGTACAAAAGACCAACTAGCGTATAAATAAAATGATAATTGAAAAATAAGCTTGGACAGGCAAAAGATATCCTTTGCAGTGTAACGTGAGATAGATTACAGGACGCTTATGATGGTGGTATCCCCATTCGTGCTGAAGGAAATAAGTGAGCATCTACAAAGATGCATAGGAGAAATAAGAAGATATCATGGAACAGGGTAAGGGCAAATGTGGACAAAAATCTATGCTTTCAATAGTTGGTGAAACGAAGATATTTGAATACAAAATGTAAAAGTGAAAAGAGAGATTTTTCTAGGAGACTCATGTCCCGACCCTGTTATTTATGAGTATTCATGCCCTCAACCCCTTAAGTCCAACGCTGAGTCAACTTAGAGAAGCTGGTACAGAATAAATAAAAGAACAGAGAAGAAAGAATAAGAAGATGCTCTCATCTCTTCTACATGGAAGATTTAAAGTTGTATGTGTGCGCCAAGTAGAGGAGAGGCAAAGAGACAGATTATGAAAGTGGTCAGGTGATATTTTGTTCATCGGATATTCAGTATTGGATTTTGAGGCTCATGTGCGAAAAGAGTGTGCGCGGTTCAGTTAATTATGAGAGCATAAGGTAGAAAGGATACCATGAATGAATAAACATCTGGTAAATAACCACTGGATACATCAATAGAACTCGAAACAGGAAGGAGCTTAACAAATGACAAAAGAAAAGGGTCAGGGACAGGATTGAAACACAATTATGAAAGAGAAGGATCTAAAAAGTGAAGAAATATTAAAACTGTGTGAATGAAATAACAATTTGAACCAAAATAGACGGCAATTCACGATGTCTTCTTTTTCTTCTTGTAAATGAGATATGAGTTTGGATTATACGACTGGTATCAGCATGAAATAAAATACTCTAGACTAACAACAAGGAACTCCTTACATGCATCAAAAAATTAATCTACAGAACGCACTATGCACCAGCCCCGATATACATCCCTGAGAGATAAAGTGAGAGGTAGTGGAATGCTAATATATTGATAGACCGACAAAATGAAATAAATGGCACAATTGGATATTGAAAGGAAGGAAAAGGAACCAGAAATTTCATTATTGTTATAGAAGAATATGAAGATTGCAAGGCTGGAACAACTTCAATAACAAAAAGGCAAATGACAACCCTCATGAATTTAACATCGATATCAGAACAAGAATGAATGGAATTGAGAAAAAATAGTCAAGAGAGCAGAAGCTAAATTAAAGGAATCTTATAAGCACGAAAAGAAACGTGTCCAGATACTTAAATGCGAAGAATCAGTATGACATGCCCGTAACACTATTAAAAAGAAGTAGCTAAGTACTTTTATCAATAAGAAAAATCTTAAGAAAAATAATTGTGTAATGATATTTTGAAAATATAAATTGGATGAGAGAACTATCATGGTACAGCTCAGGTATTGATTGCGTTAAAGAACTCAATATTGTTCAAATAGTCTAATCGTCGAAGGAGTCGATGGCTCTGATAAGATGTAGGATGTGTGGAGAATTCCTTCAAGAGAACGGTGCCCTATAATGAGCTTGGCCGGATGTGAGACATTCTGCTACGTATGTATAGGACTATATAGCCTATCATGAAGAGACATAATACCAATATGCAAACTTCATTCATTATACAGACGTCTGGCCAAAGACTATACACTAATTTGATACTTCAATAATAATCACTGGAATATAACCCCTGCACATATGTAGATACTGACCATTTATCCAAATTCTTATGATTTTGGCAACTCCAACCGATACATATTTGTACCTAAAGTAATAGACGATATTGTATTTATAGTTAATAAAGACGAACAAGAAATGAGCGAATTAACAGAGGTAGGTGTCCCATACGATGAAAAGGTGTTTTATATATGGAAAAAGTAAATTAAAAATTATCATGAGATACTGATATACCATCAAAAGGATGTGGGAGATGGAGGGATAGAGTGATAGTGCCGGTGTGGTGTGGTCCCTTGGAGCTGTAAAAACCTCTCTAGTGACATATCTAGAAAGATCGCTCACTGCTAAATTGGACAGAGGAAGGTAAGCTTATTAGAAGCAATTAGAAGGAAGGCCATGGAGCATAAAAGGTTCGTCCTGGTAGTTAGAGTGTGCGTGTGCTAATGCCTGTAACCCCAAGGGTTTGGGGAAGTGTGTAGCACCAGGAGATACCCCTCAAAAGAGGTGTTTATAAAAAAAATAATGAATTATATTACATAATGTTTAATAACTCGCTACACTTATTAGCAACTCAGGTGAGCTCCAGCACCGGAGTGCCGGATACGAGATCCCGAACCCTAACACGTACTACATCGGGCCTCCTCTTATATATAGGCATTAGTACCTAGGACGGAGTTCGTCGTCTCACGGTTTTTTGTTCTTATTTAAGACGTGTATATTGTAGCGTTTTGAAAATTTTGGGGTAGTACTTAGTTAGATGTCCTGGACTCATTACACACGCCGAGTTTTCGCGTCGCGTACTGCGTAGGAGCTCCCTTAAGTGAGTGTTTGCATCTCTAGCTGAGAGCAAGAGTCAAAGTCGGGTCTGCGAAGTCACTGTCGACGTGATTGGAGTTACAGACTGCAGGTTAGGCTCAACCGTGAAAGTAAATTTTGAACCCTAGATACAAAATATACGAAACGATCTTTATTATTATTATTATTTATGATTATTATTATTATTATTGATAAGTAATTATTATTGAATTTATGTATTTTATTATTATTAATTATTATAATTAATTATTATCATGTATTAATTATTATTAATTATATATACGTATTATTTATTGAATATTATTTATTTAATTATATTATTATTAATTTATTTATTATTTATTATATTATTATTATTATATTATTTATTATATTTATTATTTCAGTTTATAGATTCATTAATTTGATTATAATTTATTTATTTCTATATGTATTTATTATTATGTAAATTATTATTATTGAGTTATTATATTATCTTATTTATTCTTTTTAGGGTATTACTTGTATTTTCGTATTATTTTATTGCTGATTAGTTGATTGTGATGTAATTGGATATTTGACCTGCGAAGCGAGGTGTGAAAAATCAAATCCGTAAGCTGGGAATCGGATTTTGAGTGTGAAATGACTTTTTTACGCACGTCGAGCAAACACCAGGCATACCGGTTACTGGGTGACTCGAGTGCTTCCTCCTTGAAAAATTTTGAAAATGCTCGTGAACTGTTTAAGGTCATATAATAATTTGTATAATGAGGCATTTCGGAGCGAGTCGGAGTCGGATTCGGGAGATACCGGATTTGGATTTCGAGTCAAGCATCGCGTGGCTGTGAGCTCCGTGTGCTGTGGTGCCTGAGGTATTAATATGTGTTAATTAATACATGTATTGGAGTTGTCCTTTACAATAGCTTATCGCAAAGCACTACCCGTAGATCTCGAATATATAGTGTTTATAAGTTCGTAATGGGTGTCTGGGTGACCCCCGGCGTTACCATCTTGCTGATAACCTGAAGATAATTAATAATCACAATGAGCGTAAAGCGCTACACAATTTGCTGCAAAGAGAACTATAATACTGGCTAACGATCTAACCTTCAGTTCCATATCTTAACAACAGTAGAAGTAGCATAACATGATACCTACAAAAAACAAAACTTATTTCCCACTGTTGTTCAAGTATATCTACTAAACATAAGCAATGTTAATTTTACCGAGAACAATCGGATAAATCTATAAACAAAATTTTATCAGTTATCCTTGATCTAATTAATGCATACAGACAACCGAGATATATAAAGTTGTATAACGTCACAATCGATTTTTACATTAAGCAGTACACATATATTAATAGTGGCAAAAAGTTTTCATATAGGACCTTACGGCCTAACGCATCCCATAATTCCCAACGAATAAATGCAACATAACAAAATTTTTATCCAACATAACAAAAATAAGTTTGCCTGAAAATAAAATATAATATTAAAGGTGTAATAGTTGACTGAGTCCTAAAGCAGTAATTAGGTCAAAGGCTAACCCTTCATACAGCGCCCTTCTACCACAACATCTCTACTCCCACCACTTTCTGACTATATATAGATCTAATTGGATTCAGATCCAACTTTATGGATACATTTCGGATCAACATAAGCATGAGCAAAAATATGTTTTTTATAGTATAAAACAGACGACAAAAAAAATTAGAAAAGGCGTAAAATAAGATTTTCACATTAAATGAAATCTAACATAAGCATATGAAACCTCAAAAATATAATATAACAACGACAACTAAACACACTTATCACGCATGAATAATCTACGCAACGAGTATACGTGCTTGTGCAAAGTTACATTACACTTATAAGATCAGCATCCGTTGGTGTCTGGAGACTAACTAGAGAGGAACTACAAGGCCTGATGACTGAACTGTACATCGCTATTCACGATGAAGTTGTGTTATTAGCAAGCTAGTCGTTGACTACATATGAATGTCAAGCTTGTGATTATAGCATTTAACATAGGTAATGATTTAACTAAAAATTCATAAAATTCTCTTCTACTTATTATCAGTTATCTGACCAGAGATGAATGCCTAATGGTTGTGGTAAATAAGAGATGTTTTATTTTTACATAATATATATTTTTAAACTGATTTTTAACAAAAATTCAAATTTCATACACCTTTTACCTACTCATATCACTAGATACCTCAACGAAATATATTTGCAACATAAACAAAGTTTTATTCAACATAACATAAAAATAAACAAAGTTTTATCAAACATAACAAAAAAATAAGCTCTTAATAAAATATCATAGAAAGTGTAATCAGTACCTGAGTGTGATTTAAAAGCACAAGTAATCAATAACTCTATGTAAAATCTCAATTACCAGCTCCGCCACACTCCTGACCCACCTTACCTTGCTCCATTTTGATCTATTGATGATCAAACGATAGCATAATTTTCGAGATCATTTTTTAATTAAACATAACATAAAATAAGTTCGTTTTAATATAGCTCGGTCCGCTACAAAATATATTATGGCTAACGTACTAGAGATGTTTTAACAACAATCAATAAAGCTAACGTATCATACCTGGAACTGCGTAAGAATAATGTATCAACGAGAAATATATACTTTTAACATACGTTACGTAACGTAATAAATGCGATAACATTAAGGCTAAAGTCATACTTAAACTTGAAGGGTTAACTAACATTGAGCTTCGAGGTCATCCTAATCACGCATGTCGCATCGATATATTCATGATAAGCCATATTTTATGTTTTTACCTAAACAATAGTGAATAATTGTAAGACAGAAAATTTATCAAACCAATTTACAGATATAAGCATACAAGCAGCTCGGAATTTGCTGAAGGAGTAACAAAGTTTTCGCCTATACAATGAAGATGCTGAATCTATACTCTTGCTAGTTCCATCATATAACCTAGAACTAAATATAATATACAACGTGATCGAAGCCTAACATACCTGCACGTATGCATAGAATCTGCTAACATGTCACATAGTCGCATACTTATCAAAAGGTTAATAGTTGCGAAACAGGCACATTACCAGATTGAATACTCATATGTTATGCCTCTATTTTCCAACTATCAGTACAGCACGGCTATGGGCAGTATCTTATTCTAACAAGATCTCCTTTAACAAAATCACCAATTGTCTTCCCAAGATACCCCACTTTGAACTATGATCTCGCACATCTAATCTCTCATCAAAACGCCACCTTGACATCAAATATAGGGACGGATCATTTGTGAAGAATACTATGAATACAACGGTGAAGACTGACGAAAATTCTTTCGGGTAAACTTATATTACTAGCAATTTAACCTGAGCCCGCAATGGTTCTAACACAACAATCACAGTTAACACAGGGTAATAAAGATCTTAA
>JABUQX010099589.1:15000-22500 GCA_015478945.1 Trachelipus rathkii
TATATATATATATATATATATATATATATATATATATATATATATATATATATATATTTATATATATATATATATATATATATATATATATATATATATAAATATATATATATAAATGCTGGTAAAAGTTCTCACGTAAAAATATATATTTATATAAATATATATATATATATATATATATATATATATATATATATATATATATATATATATATATATATATATATATATATATATATATATATATATATATATATATATATATATATATATATATATACATATATATATATATATATATATATATATATATATATATATATATATATATATATATATATATATATATATATATATATATATATATATATATATATATTAAATATTATAATAATCGCAATTTGATAAGATGTTAAAGAAAGAACATATAATGAGAAGGTAAAGAATTAACTGCCTTCTCTGGGATAATAGTTCTCATTATATGTTCTTTCTTTAACATCTTATCAAATTGCGATTATTATGCAATATTTAACATCTAAAAAAAAAAATATAAAGAACGAGAGATAGGCCAGGCTGGACACCTGGTGATGATCGCCTTGACGGGAACTCGGTTGCTTTATCATTGGTATAGAATCGGACAATTTGGGTTGGAGGATAGCTCAGTTGTATAGCACCGGAGCATATTGTCCTCACGCGCAACATGCGGTGGTTCAATCCCAGAGAAGGCAGTTAATTCTTTACCTTCTCATTATATATATGTTCTTTCTTTAACATATATATATATATATATATATATATATACTATATATATATATATATAAATATAAATATATATAACATATATATATATATATATATATATATATATATATATATATATGCAAAAAATTTAGTAATTTTTAATGAAACTTAAATCGAATACGAATTCAATATCCCCGTATTTATAAAACTAAGAGCTCAATTTTATTAAAAGCGCACAAAATCAGTAATAAATTAATATTTAGTAAATAATATGAAAAGCTTATTATTACTAACTCCAACTCCACACAGAAACATTCTCACTAATAACATGAAAATAAAACTACTGGTCTGCCGAGGCAAATTAGCTACTAGCCTAGAAGGAGTCTGACTCAACGAGTATGGCAGACTCTCGTTGGAAGAATGAGTCAATGATTCTATATGAAATTATGAATTAAATAAGTCGGTATAAGAGATGATCAAGTTATTATAAAATTAATTAATTAGTTAATTATTATTCTTATATTATTAATAATATTATTATTATTTCTTGCTAATGTAATTTAAATTGGGATTCTTTAAAAAAAATGACTGCTAATTGAGTCGGTCGGCAAATAATGAAGTTGCCTATCCATATAGGAAAAGGAACTATTTTTGCAGACAACACTTACCTCTTAAAAAGAAAATAAAAAATAGTGTAAAAGGAGTCAGTAGAAATTTCAGTCGTGAAACTGTCAGTGATGCTTCGCACACATGCACAAACACACACACACACACACACACACACATATGTATTTATATATAATATTACTTTATATATATTAATATAATCGGATCAATATCGTAATGGGAATAATTACTCCTTTATATATATATACTACCTCTCTCTCTCTCTCTCTTTTTTTGTATTCACTAAGGCAAGTAGGCATTGCCTACTCTGCCTACCCCCAAAAAACCGCCACTGATATATAAATATATATATATATATATATATATATAAATTTATAGATATATATATATATATATATATATATATATTTAGGTATGTATAGATATAGATAGATATATATTGTAAATATATATTATGTATTTTATATATTATCTTATATATATAATTATATATATTATATAATATATATATATATTATATATATATATATATATATACTATTATATTATCATTATATATATATAATATATATATACATGTATATATATATAATATTATTATATTATTTATATAATTATATAACTATATAATATGTATATATAATATATAATATATAATATTTATACTATTTATATATAATATATACTAATATTATATATATTAGACTACATTGCAAAGAAAAGGGTTTATTTTTTTTTTTTTTTTAATTTCATGGTTAAAAATGTATCTTGTTCCTCTTGGCAAAATATGAATGTGTACCAAATTTTAGATAATTTGATGATGTTTTGACCCCCGCTCAACCCAATTAACTGATTTTCTCAATAAATCTTCATTTTTCCACACTAAAATCATGAAAAAAATATTTGTAATGCAATACAGTTTATTAAAAAGAGAAGATAAAGTACATAGTCTGAAGTAGCATAATATAATAATAATAATAATAATTAATAATTAATATATAATGATAATGAATAATAATAATTAATAATAATAATAATAATAATAATAATAATAATAATAATTATAATAATAAATAATAATAATAATAATAATAATAATAATAATAATAATAATAATAATAATAATAATAATAATAATAATAATAATAATAATAATAATAATAATAATAATAATAATAAATAATAATATAAATAATAATATAATATGTTTATAAGCTTTTAAACTTATACAAAATTAACATCTAAGTTAATTTATTTAATGTCTCCTTTTGAAAGTTTGGAAATTCTTTGCGGTGATATTTAACGACTTGCAATAAAAACTGTTTTTGTGTTTCATCATTGGTAACACTGGTTGAGAAGTCTTGAATCAGTTTTACAGCCCGTTCTGACAGATCATTCACGACCTTCATATGCCGCACAAATGTCTCAACTTCTTTTTAATTGGGATCTTTTTGCCACTCAGTAAAAGGTTTACGCAGCCAGTCGGCTCTAACTTTTAGACTGTGAAATAAGAACCAAGATTTAGGCCCAATAAGCGATGTTAGTTTTGTACTGTTGGTAAGAATAGGGAAAGTTGGATTTCCTATTTCAAACTCTGATGGTTGAGGAATTCTGTGCAACGTTCGAGCAATTATTTGACGTTCTGAAGAGGAAAGTCTGTTTGAAAATAGAGAGAACACAGCACATTCTTCAGTTAAGTACCAGAAGTGCCTTTCCATTGATTTTAAAGCTGCATTTGCAACTTGTGAATCATGTTTACAATAATTCTTCAAGTCATGCCATAGTTTGAGATCATTATAAGCTGCATCGGCCCCAATGGATGAACAGAGCCAATTTTCAACGTAGAAAAGTGCATTAAATTTGCATATTGCTTCCAGTTTTCTGATCATGTCCTGGTCATATCCTGCTTGAGAACTGAAAGCCAACATCTTTGCAGGATGCAAATTGGATGGCATCCATCGAGCGTGATGAGCTGCACCTGGTTCCTGGTTTCACTCAATGCATTCCTCTTTCAGGTGTCTCACCGAGAAGTATCAACATCAATTCAGCACACTCCCGATAGTCAGCACGAGGCAGCAAGTTCTTTCTATTTGGAGTAGAAAGTATTCCCTTCAGCGACTGTATAGATTGTTTCACATCGAATTGCAAACTTCTGTCTTTGAATTTTAGGGGTCAATAAACCACGCTACTGGGTTAATAGTATGACCCAAAATTGAAATCTGTGGAATTGAATAAAGTAGGTTGTTTAAAAGGACGCTAGATGTTGCACCAAACAATTCTTTGTGAACTGAACTCAGTATTCTTTCATATATGTGATGTCGACAAGCCAGTAGAAATAACTTTTTGCCTAAGAGCTTTTCCAGTCGAACACAAGCTCCACTTTTATACCCAGAGTTACTAGCTGTAGTATCAAAAACAAGCGATCTCACAATACCTGAAATGTCCCACTCATTTGCGAGTTTAACGTAGCTCTTGCTTGCTCTTCACCTGTTGTATTTGTGATTACTGGGATTCCAAGACCCTTGCCTTCTTCAAATTCTGGCATGCCAGATACCAGAACAGCTAATCTTTCCTTGTTTTCCTTTTTGAAGTCTGGAACCAGTTTATCATCCCAATGTAGAGTTGAATGTTTTGGTGCTGTAAATGTAGCCTTAATTGATTCCGCCGATGATTTCCTAGCTTCTTTACCTGCTGTCCATGTGCTTTTAATTGAAAGAGTTGCTTTTTCCAGTGGAACTCCACCTTCTTTAAGAATTGCTCCCATGAATGCTGTTCGTTGGCCAGCTGATAGATTAAGTCTATCTCCCATGGTTGATATGATTTTGCTTTTAAATGGATTTCTGGGTAAATTTAAAGTAAGTGACGTTTTTTTATGAATTGCTGTACTTGTTGCACCACTAGTCAAAGGTCACGGTGGTTGGGTTGTAGAAATTATTTAGGGTTATTCATATATATATATATTATATATATATATATATATAATATATATATATTTTTTAAAAAATCATAATTAATTTTTATATCTTATATATACTATAATATTATTATATATATATATATATAATAATATATAATATATATATATATATTATATATATAAGTTTTGTGCTTCACAGAATGTTAAATATATATATTTATATTATTTTAAAATACGATGGAAGCACTAACTACAGTACGCATTGAGCATAACACTATTTTTGAAGTGGGGCGGGGGTCAAAACTTTAAACTTACAGTCTGAAAATTGGCAGGCCATAATGTTTTCAGTTTTTGTAATAAATGACAGGGGTGGCAAAAAGAATATCTCGAAAAATTTTTTTTTTTTGCAATGGTCTAATATATATATATATACGCCTATATATAATATATATATATATATTATATTATATATCTATATATATATATATATAATATTATATATATAATATAATCCTATATATATATATATATTCTATATATAGTTATATATATTAAATATATATATTATATAATATAATATATATATATATAATATATATATATATATATATAATATATATATATATATATATATATATATATATATATATATATAATAAATATATTATATATATATTATCTAATAGCTATTAATATATTACATATATATATATATATTATATATATTATATTATATTATATATATATAATAATATATATATATATATATATTATATTTATATAATATAATATATATTTAAAATATATTAATTAATTATATATATAATTTTAATAGAAATGACCAATCTACTTAAATAGACTAGGAATGATATGGCAGATCACATTCCTGGTTTCTATTCATTTTGTTAAAAATGTTTATATTGGTTTGGTTGTTGAAAGTCAATAATAATAATAATAATATATTAAAATAATAATAATAATAATATAATAATATAATATAATAATAATAATAATAATAATAATAATAATAATAATAATAATAATATAATTAAATAATAATAATTAAATAATAATAATAACTAATAATCATATAATAATAATAATATAATAATTAATTATAATAATAAAATTATTATAAAACATTAAAATAGGTTAAGCAAATATTTTAATAAAACAATCTAACAATAATAATAATATCATAATAATTAATAATAATAATAATATAATAATAATAATAATAATATAATAATAATATAATATATAATAAAAATAAATAAAAGCTAATAATATATAATAATAATATGAATAAATAAATAATATAATAATAATAAATAATAATAATAATAATATATAATAATAATAATAATAATAATATGAAGTAGCACATTTATCATAATTATTAATTATTATTAGTTATTATTATTAATTATATTATATTTATTATTATTATTATTATTATTTTTTATTGATTATTATTATTATTATTTATTATTATTATTATTATTATAACTTGTTGAAAGACAATGAGCTGCGTTCTCTACAAGGGAAGAGGCATGGGACTTGAATTCAGATGAACAGTGCCTACTACCTACTGCCTACTATAATTGCGATTGAATAAAGAGAGGTGATGTAAAGTGTAAGAGCTCCAACAGTAGAAACAGATTTTCAAAATGAGATGTATCAGTAAACAATTCCAAAATTTCGAGGTTACGTACTCCACACCAGAGCGAAACGCATTCTCATAAAGAACAAGAAAGTGCGAAGGAGTTAGAAGTTTTGAAGGTTTCTCAAAAATACGTTTAGAAACTTATTAGTGGGAGAAAAAATAATGATTGCTTCCAAATAAGGTAAAGTTTTAAAATTAAAAATATATATTTGAAAGTTTTTGCATTTACAGGAAATTGGAATTTTTTATTGTGTCACTTGAAGCAATATATTATATTATTTATTATATATATAATATATATATATACTATATATATATATATATATATATATATATATATATCTATATATATATATATATATATATATATATATATATATATATTTTACACATATATTATAAAAATAAATTATGGTTTATATATGTACAAATATTTATTATAATAATATATAATATATATATACTTAATATATATATATAATATATATATAATATAAATATATATATATATATTACTATATATATATTATATATATATATAATATATATATAACTATATAATATATATATATATATATAATATTATATATATATATATATATATATGTTTATATATATAATATATAATAATATATATAATAATATAATTTATATTATATATATAATATAATTAATATAATTTATTATATCTATAATATAAATATAATGTATATATCACATATATCATATAATATATATAGTATATATTATATATATATCATAATATATATCTATATATATATATATATATATATTATATATAATAATAATAATATAATATAGTATATGTATTATAATATATTATATTATATATATTATATATATAGTATATATATAATATATATATAGTATATAATATATATATATATTATATTATATAAATATATATTATATATTAATATTTATTCTATATTAATATATATATAATAAATTATATTTTATATATATTATATTTAATATATAATATATATATAATATATACTAATATATTATAATATATATATATATAATAAATATATATTTATATATATTATATATATATATATATAAATATATATATATATATATAATATATATAAGTAATATAATAATATATATATATAATATATATATATAGTATAGTTTTGCTTTGAGTGGTAAACTTATTATTTTAATACATTGCGAAGCTAATCTAGCGATTCAAATCATGCAGTCGAAAATCGTGCATTGTTCCATTTATCAGTATAATACTTGTAACTTCTCAATGTTTTGACTCATGATCCATTGATTAGTGAAATGATATCTGACACTTGAAGGTGTTCATTGAAATTTAGGTCCTGAAGCGGATGTTCCGAAATGTGTTTTGTCTTCTGGATTCTAATCGTCTTCATTGCAGTGTAGGTTTAATTTTATCTTAAAGAATAATTTATACGTCGTTAGCTAATGGATCCAACCTGGGTGTGGTTTCCCAATCAGTCATATATTTTCAGGCTCTAGGGGGGGGGGGTATTTATGTTTTAATCGATATTAA
>JABUQX010099590.1:5000-7500 GCA_015478945.1 Trachelipus rathkii
GCGTAATAAAGCTTATTACAAAAATGTAAAAAAATAAAAAAAAAAAAATAAAAAGTAAATAAAAAAATAAAAAAACTTAGGGGGCTCGAGCCGACGGGGACTAGAGGGGGGGACGTTTTCCATACCCCGTAGGGGAGGGGCGGAGGAACCCCCGCGAAACCCAAATACCAAAGAGCGGGGGTTCCGGAGACCCTTCCCCGGAAGGGGGGGAAATAGTAATACCCCCTGTCGTTCCCACCGGAAGGACCGAGAGAGCGCCCGACTCCCTGCCATCTTTGGCGGTTTACCCTTGGTATTTCTTTAAGTTAAAAAAAAAATTTTTTTTAAAGTTACCGGATCCGTAAACGTAACTGGTCTATATAATTTTTTTTAATGCATGTCCGTTACCACCTGAAATTCATTGGTTTGGTATCATATGTAGCAATATATTAAAAAAAACAAACAAAAATTCAAAAACTGACCCAAGCGTAAAGCAGAAAAGGTCCTATATAATATATATATATATATATATAATATATATATATAATATATATATATATATATATATATATATATATATATATATATATATATATATATATTATATATATATATATGTATATATATTAATATCTATATAATATAATATATTATATATATATATATATATTAATATTATATATGCTGACTGTCGTTGGAGTTGGACGCAATAAAAACAGCTGGGAGAAAAGGAAAAGAAGAAATGAGAAGATCTAGGGTAGAGACTAAGAAGAAGGCTGAAAACTTCAATAGAACTGCTCATAATGTTCTAGAAGGATTTCTGTATGAGGAAAGATGTTAAGACCAGATTATTATTAAGTGGTAGCTGCTAAAATTAATCAAAATCTTCATAAAATATTTTAATTTATTGAATCAGAAATTTAAAATGAAAATCATACTATATAATAAAACAAAATTAATATTTAAACTAACTTAAGAAGGGCAACAAAATTTTTTAATCTAGTTCTTTTTCAAAAATTATTAATTTTAGGTAAATATGTAAAGGGTGTGTGTGTAATAGTTTAGGTGAGGAGCAAAAAAATTGTATCATCAGTTTTTTTTTTTTAACAAAAATGAATAACCCACATTGGGAATTACAATAAAGAAGCTATATCGCTATAATTTAATTTTCTGGTCTACTTTGTGGGAATGGGACATGTTTCGACGCAGCTTGGTCCATTTGAAGGCTATCTTCACATGACTGTTGTTGCTGGGAACCCCCTTCTGACATTATTCACTTCCCATGAACAATCGGGTATTACATCTGTTTTATGCGATTGACACCACCCTGCAGTCATGCGGGACACGGTGCTTTAGAATAAATAAATATAATTAATATATATATATATATATATACTTATATATTATATATATATATATATTAATATATATATATATATTATATATATATATATATAATATATATATATATATATATATTTATATATTATATAATATATATATATATATATATATATCTATATATATAAATTATATATATATATATATATATATATATATATATATATATCATGAAAAATTGGGCTCTTGTTGATTATCAGCTTCCAGTTAAGCTTAAGCCGATTTTATTTTAAAACCTACAAAATCGAACACAATGAACACCAACGCTCATACGTTAAAAAATTGAACTTTTTTTCTAATTAGTTAGTTATTGAAACAATAGAAAATTAAATAAATTACTTTTTTTGTAAATCACACAACGAAAGTTAAAGTAATGGACTAATTATTTTGAGAAATTTTAGTTTTTACTTTTTTTTTTTTTTTATATAAAAAAACAAAAAAAAAAGAAGAATTGACAAAATCCTAGATACGTACGTTTCAGTAAATTTCTGACACCTTTTCAATACACTTTTATACAACCTAGGCTAAATATTGTGTAAGGCTTTGATTTTGCGATAGAATTTTTTGTAAAGAAAAGGCATTTCTTTTATGCATTATTTTGCTTCACTACCTTTGTTAAAGGAAATTTTTTTTAGACATGAATTTATTAATTCAAATATTTAGTAATAATAATAATAATAATAATAATAATAATAATAATAATAATAATAATAATAATAATAATAATAATAATAATAATAATAATAATAATAATAATAATAATAATAATAATAATAATAATAATAATAATAATAATAATAAAAATAATAATAATAATCTATTCAGTTTTTTAAGCAATTTTATTTAGTCAATTAACTATGCGAGTAAGTTGAGGTTAAGGTTCAAGGAAGCATATATTTCCATTAGGGGGTTAGAGCCGATGGGGGACAGAGGGGGGATGAAGTCCCCCCCGTCGTCCACCTAGAGGCCGAGAGACCCCGACTCCTGATATCTATGCAGTCTACTCTAGGGTATTCGTTAGTTTTAAATTATAAAAGGACTGTACATAAAACATGTAAGTATATATATATATATATATATATATATATATATATATATATATATATATATATATATATAT
>JABUQX010099590.1:15000-40000 GCA_015478945.1 Trachelipus rathkii
TGTTATAACCCTTTTTATAGTTATCTCTTTATAGTAAGGTATTAAAGGACAAAGAGGTGTTTTTCTGGTTACTGCTTGAATAAGATAGAATTCGGAGTCATAGAATGCAACGAAAAACTAGCATGATGACCTGGAGAAGAGAGAGTAACCCAGATGTATTTTCCGTGCCATATAGCCCTCTTCAGAGACCGATGAAATCGTTCAGATTTTACCATATGACTGAAGGGGGGTAGGCTTGTACGGAGTCTATGAAATCCAATCAATTTTGATAGCTCGGTGAAAAATTCTCCGTAAAAACTGTGCGTCCTCTATCTCAGGTTACATTTTAGGAGAGAATTATAAATCTTAATATCCCATTTCATGAGGCAATGCGACAGATTTTTTGAAGTCGTATTTATTATTTATGAAGATTGGAGCTGGGTTATCGGAAAAGAAGGGTGGAGTAATGGTCCCACAGTATCGATATGCTTACTGTTCAAAACGCTAGTGACAGAAATTTCCATGGGAAGGAATAGGTTGTTTTATATGACGTTGAATTTTTGAAAGTTGGCACTATTGACAGAACAAACTAAAATTCAGATGTGGACGATACATATTTTAGGCAGAGATACCTAGTCTTATTAAAACTTTATACCTCCAGGATGATGCATCTGAATGAAAAAATTGTGTGAAGATCTGTTCATGAACGAGGTTTCGATGAAAAATGTCGCGGAAAAGCTGAAGAGGTATCACACCATACTTGAAGATTATCTTGTAAAGGGTAAGAATGAAGACGGGGGCTGAGGTGGTGGTTTCTTCATTGTTGATTGAAGACGGGCCAATAACAGGTAGTTACTGAGCGAATCTGAGAAAAACATCTGCAACAATGTTACCCGCTACCCCAGGTAGTTCATTCTGTTTAGAAAAGAAACGATGACGTTACTCCTGATCGACTTTTTGCCTTGATTTCTACTCTAGAAAACTGAAACGAGAGTTGTGATCATGTGCACAAGATGACAATTCTTCCTCTTACATAATGCATAAAACTGAAGAAACAAATAACAGGCTGCTAGAAGTCACGTCGAAAGCTGAGTATTGCGCCTGCTGAGAAATCTATAGATACTGTCTGTCCATAACCATCTGATGAAGGGCTTCTCCTTATTAGAAGCCTAGCTACTATCGTTGAAGTTGAAGATGGGCAAACATCCGACAAAGAAAATGGAAGAGTTGTGGCGTTTTGGAAGTGATTCTTGATTTCACTGAAATCTTATTCTTCTTCTGTGGTCCACGAAAGGGAGACTTATCTTTTGGATGGTGTTTTGTTTTTCTGATAAAAGAAAGACGAAGTTTGACCAAAACAAAGGGTGATAAACGGCGGTAGTATTAAATCATTCCAAAGAATCTTCGGTAATATCTGGAATTCTCGAGAAGAAGGGTTACTTGTAAATTTCTGGACGTCTTTTCTGAAAGGAGGATAAATTCCCTCTGAAGTGATATGCTATCCCGATAGTTATTAGAGTGAGCGTGTAGAATTTACATTTTTCTTACGATATTTTTAAAGATTTTCTTGAAGGAGTTTAAAAATCTTCATGCTATTCTGGAATTGATGAAAAAAATTACCAAGTTATCTAGATATATGTAAACAAACGAAGATATCTAAAAATGGAGTCCATTATTTTTGAAAAGTAGGTTCTTCGTTCTTCAAATAAAATTTTTGCATTTCAGAAAAGATAAGGTTATAAATTGCAGTTTGAATAAAACTTACCTTCGCTAAAAATTAATAGTAAACACCTTACTTACTAGAATGGTCTTTGTCTGGATCGTAAGCTCTTATCAACTCGCAGTGGACTCTTCATCAACCTTCCATTTTGCTTGTAGTGCGACAGCAAGAGTATGCCAAATATTGGTTTTTAATTAAGCTCTGAAGAAAATGTTAATTTTTCTTTTTATTTCCTTTTTAGGGGGTTCGAGCCGAATGGAGGGACAGAGGGGGACGAAGTCCCCCCGTCGTCACCGGTAGGCCGAGAAACCCGACTCTGTCCATCTTTGTGAATTACCCGTGGGATATCTTTTAGTTAAAAAAAAACGACATTTGGCATCTTTGACGTTCACTCCAAACGATGGAGTCCTTCGTTCTTCTTCTCATTATCATACAGATTTTCCAACATTTTTAACAATTTTAAATTTTTCAAAAGCGTTTATTTTTTTTATATTTTTTTTAATTTCATGGATAAAAATGTTCTCCTGATAATAAAATTTTATTTATTTTCCTGAAGTTTATAGTTTTTTTGTTACATGCATTTTGCTTTCGGGAGGCTGACCTTATTATAATATTATACTAATGTTAGTATATATATATATATATATATATATATATATATATTATATATATATATATATATATAGAGGATAAAACTATATATATAGAGAGAATATTTTCTATTTATACGTATTATATATATATAATATATATAATATATATAGTATATATAGATAATAATATATATATATAATATATATATAATATATATAATAATATATATATTACTATAATATATATATATATATATATACGTATATATATATATAATATAATATATATAATATATATATCAATATATTATATATATATTATTATATATATATATATATATATTATAATATATATATATATAAATATATATTATATATATAATAGATATATATATATAATAATTATAATTAAAATATATATATATATATATATATATATATATATATATATATATATATATATATATATATATATATATATAAGTAGTATGTAAAACGGGGCTACCAGCCCACCCCCTCATTTCACTCGGAGATGTCCCGGAAGACGCTTCGCTCCCCGTTTTACATACTACTTGTAAAGGTTTGTTTACGGGAGTGAAGTTGAAAATTGGTTTATAATAAAAATTTCTTAAACAAATATGGAAATATTATGTTCATTACACAAACACGAAACTAACGAAAATTGTAAATCATGTAATTTTTTAAAAAATATTGAAATAAATAATAATAATTCTGAGTATTATTATGAAGCTTCTCATTCGCAATATACGCAAAATAATAATAATAAACCATTAAAATATTCACCAAGAATATATTTAGAGAAAGTTATTGATAAATATTATAAAAATAATAAAGATATAAAAAATAATTATGATAAAATATTAAATCTCAATGATGAATTAGAAGAGACATTTCAACAGGAGATAAAGAATTTCAAAAGAAAAAATTCATTTAATGTTCATTTTAAAATTTATAAATTACTACAGTTATGTGGTGTCAAATGTAATATATTTGATTTTCAGAAAATGTAATATATTTGATTTTCAGAAAGTTTCCAATAAAAGAGAAATTACATTAAATGAATACAATGAAATGTGGAAGAAAATATGTGAGATTAACAAATGGAATTTAATCAAGTAAAAAGGAGGATATGAGCATTATATTTAAAAATTTTAAATATAATTTTTTCCTTTTATTTTTGATTCAGTAAATATTTTACTAAGGATATGTAACCGATCAAGGTTTTTAAACGATTTTAAAAACATTTATTTTATGTTTATTACTTCTTTCATGAATTTTAAAATTTTTAATATTAATATGACAAACTTCACAGTAATTCATATTTTTTATTTTTTCATCATCTGAATCGTCATCATTTTCTTCTTTTATCGAAATACCAGCTAGCTTTATTATTCCTTCTTGAATAACTATATAGTTATTAATTTGTCTAAAAAGATCTTTTAATTCTTCGATATCATTACTTGTAAAGGTTTCTAGTTCTAAGATTTCTTTTATTCTTTCGGTATATACTTTATTATTTTTTGAGATATAATTTTGAATAGTGTCCATTTATTATAGAGAAAAAAAAGTTTATGAAAAATTAATTTGATGATAATCACCACCAATATATTGCATTTGACAATTACCTTCATTGAAAAATTTAATTTCCTCATCATTCAATACATTCACATATCTTCTTGGAAGAAATACATTAGTTACTTCATCCTCTTCCCACACGTTTTAGAATTGCAAACATTGCAGAGACCATATTTTGTATTTAATTTTTTAAGTTGCAATAATGTTATAAATCACATCGTTATTTAAATCAGATAGTTTGGTAGTGTTACGTAATCAGTTGAATAGTCAAAATTTTATTAGCTCTGATTTGTTAACACTCATTTATTATAGAGAAAAAAAAGTTTATGTTGTTATGATAAATTATCTCCATAGTTTCTTTTTATTTCAGGATCAGTATTATCAGAACTATATACTACATTTCCAAAGTCATCGCTTATAATAATATTTTTCATCTCTTTATTTTTTTTCTTCAATGTCGTTATTAATTTTTGCTGAAGAAGCAAGTTCATAAATATTTGTATCATTTTTATTCTCAATCTCATTAAACTCAACCGTCTCAAGAGGTTCATCTCCTAACATAATATTTTTATTAATAAAGTTATACCCTACAAAAACTTGAACAACATGCATTTTTACATTATTAGTATCAACGTTTGATTGAATCTGAATAACATCTCCTTCATTCAGACGAAGATCATTAACTCTGATTTTGGTAAAGAATTCATCTTGATATTTGTCTAAAGCTAAGGAATATTCATTTCCGTTAATTAACAATTTTACTGATATATGTTGATTTATATCTTACGAGGTCAATATAACTGTATCAATGAATCCTTCATAAGGCATAACAAAACCAGTTTTCTCAGAAGCATCTCCTTTCATGCCGAATACGAACGGAAACTTCCCCAATTCTAATTTTGAATTTGTTTGAAAAATTATTGTTTCGTAAGCACATGTTTCTTTTTTAAAATTATTTATATTTTCACTAAGAGTTGAAATCTGTTTATTAATCGTTTTTAAGGCGTTTTCAAAACCATCTTTTAACAGAACGTTATTATGCATGTCAAAGAGTTGAGATTTTATTTCTTCAACAAATTTTTTAATATGATCACCTTCAGATTGTAATTCAGTTATTGATTTTATTAAATATATATCCGTCTGTTTTAACATTATCAACCTACTTCTTGTTCCTTTAGCGTGAGAGAGGCTATCTGTTTATAAAATTTGTAGTACATCGTTTTCTTCTCGAGGATTAGCCGCATTTGCCAGCCTTTTATTTTCAATATCAAAATTACCTTCCTCATCTAAATATTTAAATACAATTCCTGACAGTCCTGGAGGACCTGGAGGTCCTCGAGGTCCTCGCGGTCCTGGTGGTCCACTTCTTGTTAGAGGTCCTTCACCAAAGTTATTAACACTCATTTATTATAGAGGAAAAAAAGTTCTTGTAGAATTGAGTGGAAATTTAATTTCAATACAGCTACTCCGAGAAGAACGAATAAACATAAATGACCACATATAACTTCATTTAATTTTTGTATTTGATACGTTGAATAGACAATATCGCATTGTATATAATTTTCAAATTCAGTCGGAGGTTGAACACCGAATGAATCGAAATAATAGCATAAGTTATTACAGTTCTTAAACCAACATGTCCAATGAGTTCCTGAACCTTTAATTGAATCCAAATTTAAGATTCCACATTCCTTTTTATTAGATTTTTTTGGAAGAGCATCTCTCATATAAATTCCTCTAAAGTTTGGAATTTTAAGCTCATTAACGTATTTCATAAGATCATATTGACTCAACACTTTCATCGGATTATTCAACTTTTGTATGGTTTTAAAAATAAACCCTCGCCAGTTTTTCGACGAGGGTATGGTTTTAAAAAAAAGACCTTTTCCATTTGTTTTCTTTTTTTTCATTTGAAGGTTATGCCTTCTAGTCTCATCTAATTGCTTTTGAGTTGTTTTTTTATCATTTACAGTTTTAGCAATAGCGCTAGCTCCACCAGCAAGAGAACCGATTGCACTTGCTGCTGCTAATAACATTGGAAGCGTTATTATAAATCCTCCATGTTTTGCCAAGGCTGTTACTTGTGATATGCTTAATTTTAAATTAAATGGTATACCTTTTAAAAATTTAGCTTTTTGAGTTAGAGTTAGGAGAAGAGATATGTTTCCCTTATCCTTTGGATTGATTCTAAATGATATAGAAGATTTTTTATTTACTGCTTTGTTTAACTTCTTTACCTGATTCGGTGTAAGATATACTTTCATGTCGTTGTAAGCCATTTATTTAAGAAAAAAAGTTATTATATATAAAATTTTATATATAATTTTTTCCTTTTTTTATTTTTAATAATTTATAACTTAGTGACTAGCCTTAAGGCAGGGGTGAAAAATTTTATCATAATTTTATCATAATTTATAGAGGTGGGGGCAGCAGCTGCCCCCAACCCTTCATACTTAACATAATTTTACCATTTTATTTTAACATAATTATAAGGTGGGGCACAAGCTGGCGCCCCCACCTCTTCATATTTAACGTAATTTTATTATTTTTTAATAATTTTATATTTTATTAGAAGTAAATTGATTTTCACTCTTCACATCTGAGCATGACCTCTAAGCATGCGGATACTTTATTTGTCATACCTTTTGAACATTTTCATATTGTTATTTTTCTACAATGAATACAATAATACCTCATTTATTTAAGAGAAAAAAATTAAAAAGCGATATTCATTTTATTTCCATCAGATTGTAGTTTCACAAGTCGATCTGATAATACTAATGCATAAGCCTTTGTAGGTTTTAATATATTTTTCTTAAAAGTTGCTCTTATTTTAATATCTGTAACTGAATTTTTTATTTTTTCAGATTGTCTACTTACATCAAATACTAGCAATTGATATAAATTTTGATATTCTATTAAACTAATAGAACAATTTTCTTTATTAAGTTTATGATTAGAATAATCTGGTAGCATTTTATAAGCGGTTGTATAATAATAATTCTCATTAAAATCCAGTCGAAGATCCATTTCTGGATATCTTTCGCTATTTAACTGAACAAAAGCGTTAGTTATATGACAATGATTAAATATACCTCTATTCATAATTTGATTATCACCATTTGTTTCTTGAAAAGCTAAAATTATAAATCGAGGTTTCTCAGATCCGGCTGTAACATTTAACCTCCAATCGAATTGTTGTTGTCCTTGATTTACTTCTATAGATTCACACTGTCTATTCAAAAAATTAATATTTAAAGTAACTTTATTTTGAATATCTTTATACAGTTTTATTGAATATTCATCTGTAAGTGTTACGTGTGGGATTCTCCATACTATTCTCGATAAAATAATTTTACCATCAGGAACTTTATAAGTACCATCATCGTTTTTATCTGACGATTTTAATATAGCATCATTGTCATCTTCTTTTCTTCTTAATGTAAGCTGATGTTTTATACCATAAATTACTTTATCATAATTTTCACAAAATCCAAATATATGACTTAACGGAATAGCTACACTAAAATTCCCCGATGAGTTCTTAAATAAGTATTTGTGTCTCTCCATATATCCAGAATTATTAATTTTTGGACATACTTTATCACATTTATCAGGTGACCACATAAAATTCATACCTTCTAAATAATTGAAAGGATATGTTAAAAGTCCTTTCATAGTTGATGCTTGTCCAGGATTTGGATATTCTTCCATACTTTTATTTCCATTTTGATATTCAACTCTTGAAAATAAGTACATGATTCCGTTATTTATTAAATTTATATATAATTCTTTTCCTGCTCCAGTTCCAGTTCCAGTTCCAGGTTGATCTTTTTCAAATGTTGATCCATCTTCTTTTTTTAAAGATCCCTCGATATAAATATAACTTCTAGAAGGTAGTAAAAATTCATCCTGATTTTGAACTGATATTCTTATATCACTAGGTGTATTTAAATCAACTCCTGTATAAGGTTCATATTCTTGATATTCAAATCTTTTAATTGAATCATCTATTTCTGATGATTCCTTCCAATTTAAATTATACTCCATTTATTAAAGAGAAAAAAAAAGTTTATGTTGATTTTAAATGTAATCGAATAGTTATTTCTTCTCCTCGAAGATTTAAAGGTTTATGATATTGATCAGTAAGCCAAATATGAATTAAATTAACAGTTGGAATTGTTATCGGTAGATATACTACTGTATTAGGTCTCTCATTTATTTTATAACCGGGAGGAACATCGGGAAAGAAACCATACAAAATTGGTTTTTTATGTCCATTAAGATAAGAACCTTCTATAATATCACAATTAACTAAGATAGAATTTACTGGTGAAATATTAACAATGTTTTCACTTTCATGTTTTCCAATGCTTTCAATAGCATCCCTACTAAATCCTAAAAGATTTTTAAATGACTTTTCATTGAAATATATAATAAAATTTTCCTAACATGAATAATACATTTCATAGTTATGTGGTTTGCTTCAATACTGAATGCTTCTGAATGCTTATTTTTAACAAGATGTTCTTGAATGTAATTATTAATCGCTTTGATTTCATAAGCTCTCTGTTGGAAATAATATTTCAAAAATTTTACCGTTATATTCATATGCAAATTTATTATTTGATTCATCAATATTTGGTACTGAATTATACGCATTTATATTAATAACGCTTTTTTCATTTTGTTTTTTCCCTTTTCTGAATTTTACAAGAAGGTAAAAATTATATTTGAATCAGATGTATTACTAGTATAACACAATGCCTCTTTGTTATCAGAGAAACGTTTATTTAAAGATTTTTATTAATATCTGTAATCAATATACCTAATCTAACAGTTCAGTCATTAATAGCTTGTAATCTTAAAACGTTAGTAAATAACGGATGATTTTGAATAATATTCTTATGTTTATTAACAAGCTCTTAGGTAATCTGAAGGTAAAATTTAAATCCGTACCTGATTTTTCAGGTACGTCTCCTACACTAGTTCTTCGAGGAGTATCTCCAACACTGCTTCTTCTTGGTGTTCTTACTTTCTGACGTAATTCTGATTTTAATTCATCAAGCAATTTATATTCATCATATATTGGTTTAATAAACATCTTATATTTATCACCCTTATTCGGTTTAGCAGTACTTCCATCATATCTAAAAAACGCCTTAGTTTGAATCATTATTTTCTTATAATTATTATAGTCATTTATGGAAATTTCTCCAGGATTTTTCAAGGTTAGAAGTTTCCATAGACCTTCAGTACCGATGTATTGGTTTTTATCAATAATTAAATTATTACCATCAATTTTAACTGTTGCGTTACCTAATTTAAAATCATCACCTCCTTCAGTCATTTTAATACCGAATGCGTTGTCATATTTATTCGGATAATAAATTGCACTCATATATTTTCCTGCTATTTTTCCTACTTTGTAAAATTATATCTAGGAGAGCTAGGCGATGCTTATACTTCTTCAATAGCTAAAGGAACTTGACGGGAAGTAAGAGCTGGTAGTGTTGCTAGAGTTTAAAGTAGTTCTTTGAAAATATTGTTTCATATTTAACACGTTCACTGCCATGTCAGTCACATATGTCTGACGTTTTTCTGAAAGTTTGGGAACCTGTCACCCATATGTGTCTGACGGTAAAAATTTTGGTAAAGTCGCCGTCAACCACATATGACTGACGCTATAGGCATTTTACCATTGTAATTGATTTGTTTGGCCTCTGGTGAACAATTTTCGATATTAACTTTGGCATCCCAATCATGTTTTATCAATTTTTCATGATGAAAATTTTTATAAAGAAGGGAGAATAAAATGGGAGTTCTCTTGATGTTTTATTTCAATAAAAAAGTGTTTACAAGTAATATAATAATACTAAATGAATACTAATATATAGAAAATAATAAAAAATAATAAAAATAAAGTTTGATATTCATATAAAAGTAAAAAATAAAAAATTACTATAACTAATGTTTGTTGATATATATATATATATATATATTATATATATATATATATTATATAATATATATATATATATATATATATATACTATATATATATATATATATATATATATAATATTAATATATTATATATATATATACTATATATAATATATATAATATATATATATATATATATATATATATATATATATATATATATATATATATATATATATATATATATATATATATATATATATATATAATATATATATATATATTATGTATATATATATATATATTATATATATATTATATATAATATAATATATATATATATTATAATATATATATTAATATATATATATATATAATATATATATATATAACATAGTTGATAAATTATGATTTCCTTTTTTTGTTCTTTCAGTGTTTTGCCCTTCCAGGCCTAACAGTGATAGGCATAGTTGTTCCCTAAAAACTCTTATTCCTATTTTTTTCCCAGTAACTTTTTTGTATATTATGTAAGAGTTTACAACTCCCATCCCAAGTAAAAGTTCTATTCTCAGTTTTCGATACCACTTGACGCCTTTTCTAAAGGTGGTGGCATAGGAAGCCATCTGGTCCGAGAGGTCTATACCCCTCTTGCCCTTGTTATACTCTAGAACTGCAAGAGGCTTTTCAGTTGTTCTTCTTCGTTTTCTTGCTGAAGGTCAAGATTAGTTGAAGGTTGCTGACTGGTGGAAGGTCCGGGATCATCTACTTGGAGATGCCGCTCCTGCTGTAGCTGAACAAATTCTGGAGTATGTTTGGTTGATAGCAAGCGAACATCTCGAGTATCTTTCCATTTTAGAACAACTATGCCATTATTATCTTCTCTTGCTATCATTTCACCTTTTTTCAAATTTGCTTCCATAACCTGTTTTGGCATAAATTTTTTATTTGCATGCAATGTTCCCACTACATGTGTATTCCTTTTTAGAAATAATTGAGCCATCTCGTAGCTTGTATAGAAATTGTTGACGTACAATGTTCTTCCTTGATCGAAAAGTCCTGTCATAAGGGATTTGCAAACATTTGTGGCAAGACCGACTTCTCGAACCCCGGTCAAGCTTTTCCCTGAATAAATTTGAAGGTTATATGTGTAACCTTCATGGGTACAAATTTGAAGGTTATATGTGTAACCTTCATGGGTACAAAGGGCTTTGTTGGGGATGTATTGTCGGAAAATTAATCTGCCTCTCCATGGGACTAAGGTTTCATCGATGACTAGATTGATTGCAGGTGATAATACAGTCTGAAATTTTGCTTTTAGAAGTTCTATAAGAGGTTGTATTTTTCCAAATCTGTCCCCTTTTTCTGTTTCTTCATTATTGCTAAAATGAAAGCATTTCAACAATAGTTCAAATCGGTTTCTACTTATCTCTACACTTCCCGGAATACTAGTTTTGTATAAAATATTTGAACTCTAATAATTTACTATTTTCCCCATTTTTACTAATCCCATCCAAAGAGGAAAACCCAGGAATTTTTTAATTCCTGTTCCTGTTGTTGGTATCCATTTCTGGAGCCTTGCATTAGGCGCAAGATTGGTCGATGCTTCAATGATTTGACGAGCACATAAATTTGTTTGGTACGTCAAATGATCTAGTACTTGTTCATCAAGGAATAACTAAAAACATTCAATAGGCTCTATATTTGGTTGTAGGTCTATTTGTAGATCAGAATTACCAGTAAATGGGAACGATTTTGATCTATTTTGGTATTCACCTCATTGCGGTGGTTCCAGGTCTTCTTGCTCTGTTTCAGGAATATCATCGGTTTGTTGAGTGTCATTTTCTTGTATTCTCATTTCCTCAATATATAATATACTATATAATATATATATTAAATATATAATATTAATATATATCTATATATATATATATATATATATAAATATATATATATATATATATATATACTATATAAAATATATATATATATAATATAATTATTAATATATATATATATTATATATATATATATATATATATATATATTATATATTATATATATATATATATATATATATATATATATTATATATTATATAATATATATTATATATATATATAAATTTTTTAAAATTTCTAAGAATATCAACTCATTTCTTCGTTTTGTTTTCAGTAAAATATTTCCACATTTTAGATTTCAAACTTCTGTTAAATCTCTCTACTATTTGAGATTTCGTTTCATTCTCTGTAGCAAACCAATGTATTCTATGTTTTTTAAATAGCTCTTGAGTTGGTTTATTTATGAATTTGAGTCCTTTATCCGTATGTATTTTTCTAGGAATTCTTTCCTTAAATATATTTTGAAATGCCTCTGCGATATCATTTCCAGTTTTCTTTTTAATAGGAGTAGCCCAAGCGTATTTATTGAATATGTCTATAACTGTTAATACGTAATTTATATTTTTATTTTGAGATTTATATGTCTACTAAATCAGCTTGCCATTGATCATCAACACTAGAGACCATCACTATTCTCGTTGAAAATATATGTCTTATTGGTTTATGCAATGTGTACACATTTTGATGATCTAGCCAGTCCTTAACTATCTTCGAAGATAACTTATTTTTTCGTACTAAATCATTGATTCCGAGTATCCAGTTTTAGGATTATAATATAATTCCCTCAATTTTTTAGAGCCCGATTCGCCGAGCTCTTTAGCGCCGTTTTTTTTGATGGTAAACCATTCCGATCTTGATTACATTCCATAAACCTGTGACTAAAATCTCGCAGCTTTTATAACGTACTCTGTTCATTAGGATGCTAACCGCAATTTCACTCCGATGTTTTGCTAATAAATCATCTGCCGCATTTCTCTCTTTCGTATTTTTATGTGTTTTAAATAATTTATATCATGTTGTTTACAGGCCTTATCTAAACTGTTAACACCATTATATCCTTCTTTTAATCTTTTTTGGTACTTTCGACTGGACGCAATATGAAAATATTTCCTGTATTCTAAACGGATACCGTTTTCAATATTTTCTATGGAACATAATTAGGTAAATTAAAATGCATTCTGGTAAATGGGAGTTCTAACGCCGAATTTAAACAATCCTGAAGCGCAGTTTTTCGCTTAAAATAATTCAATTCATTAATATATTTTGATTTTCAAGGGTAAGTTTTGAATTTTTCTCAGAAGAAATTTTCTTTATGTACTTTTCGAGTTGTATTGTAAATATACATTTATTTAGGAGGAAAAACTTTTTAGGTACATATAAAGTCTTTAAATGAACTTGATATCTTCCCTCTCCTGGTGGGAATTTTTTATTTATAACAATGTAGCCAAATGGTTCTTTCCAAGCAGTTTCACAATAATTACGAAATTCTTCCCACGTCATATCTTTTGAAATGAAATCATTAACAATATTAACTAAATCTTTTATAGGCAATGAGAACAATATAAATACATTAGCATTGGATCGTATTGTTTGACGAGGAAGTTTAAAATAAGGAAAAGTATAAAGGTTTTGGACTCACAATATAGAGGCTTGTATTATTAGTCTTCCTCTCGTATAATAATCTTCAGCTTTACTTTGATTTGAATCATTCATTATATCATCAAATACAAATAAATTTTTCTTCTTGTTGTTAACATTCTTCGGGTCTAGAATTTCGGAAGAATCTTCATAATATTCTACCTTATATTTTAATTTTTTATGCTTTTTAGGTAGATTTTTAATAAATGAATCGATATCACCCCCTCCTTTCTCCAATAATTCAAGAACTTCGTTTTTACTATATCCTTTATCAAATCCTGATTTTATTAATTTATATTCTGGCTGGTGTAAAGACTTTCCAAAAACAAATAAATTATTATAATCTAACCACTTATCCATAAGTAACATTCTTAGTAGTAAATTCGTTTTACCGCATCCAGACTCTCCAATAATTAGAGCTCTACAGTTAGGAGATGGTAATAAGAAATGATGTTCTTGATTATTTTTGCTCTTCTCATCTTTCCACTGGATAGAAATGTTTTCCATTATTTATTATAGAGAAAAAATGATAACAAACTATATTTAGTATTTTTAGGTTTTTCAAAGGGGGTAGCGAAACGCTACCCCCTTTGTAATGTTATAAAAAATTATATTTCGTTTGTAATTTATTCAAAGAGGGTAGTGAAACGCGACCCTCTTTGTAATGTTATAAAAAATTATATTTCGTTTGTAATTTATTCAAAGAGGGTGACGTTTCGGGGCCTCCCTTTAATTTTGAAAATATATAATAATTGTATTTGCTTGAAAAAAAATTTCAATGGGGGGCCTGAAACGGGCCCCCTTTTTTATATTTAAATTTTTATATTTTTTTTTTATTTAAGATTTAGCATATGTTTTCATAAACCTATGCTAAAATATATATATATTTTTTTTATTTAAGATTTAGCAAAATATAACGTATATCTTCTTAGATATACGTTATATTCAAATAATAAAATAGTTTTTAAAAGGGTCCTCGAGGACCCACACTAATATATATTTTTTTTATTTAAGATTTAGCAAAATATAACGTATATCTTCTAAGATATACGTTATATTCAAATTATAAAATAGTTTTTAAAATTGTTTTTAAGGACCCACGCTAATCTATATATTTTTTTTATTTAACTTTTAAAAATGGTAGGTTGGGACCCGCTACGGGTCCCAACCCCTTTATATTCTTTTTTTCATTTAATTTTTAAAAATGATAGGTTGGGACACGCTACGGGTCCCACATCTCCATATTTCTTTTTATTTAACTTTTAAAAATGATATGTGGGACCCGCTACGGGTCCCACATCTCCATATTTTTTTTCATTTAACTTTTAAAAATGATATGTTGGGACCCGCTACGGGTCCCAACCCCTTTATATTCTTTTTTTTTTATTAGCGTGGTGCCTCGAGGCACCACGCTGAACTATATATTCTTTAAATTTATATTTTTTTGATTTCAGCGTGGCGCCTCAAGGCGTCACGCAGAACTTATATTCTTTAAATTTTTATTCCTGCGGTTCCTTTAGGAATCGCAGGATCCGCTTACGGGTCAACCCTTATATCCTTTTTTTTTTCATTTAACTTTTTTAAAAATGATAGGTTGGGACCCGCTACGGGTCGAGTTTATATTCATTTTTTATTTTTATTTTTATTTTTTATTTTTTTTTATTTAGCAGGATGCCTCAAGGCATCCCGCTAAACCATATATTTTTTATTTTTTATTTTTTTTATTTTTTTTTTATTTAGCGGGATGTCTTAAGGCATCCCGCTAAACCATATATTTTTTATTTCATTTTTTATTTTTTTGCATCCCGCTATACCATATATTTTTTATTTTTTTTTTTATTTAGCGGGATGCCTTAAGGCATCCCGCTAAACCATATATATATATTTTTTTATTTTTTTTATTTAGTGGGAACTGCCTACAGAAACTCTAAATAACCATATATTTTTTTTTTTTTTTTATTTTTTTTTATTTTTTTCCTAACCTAACTTAAAACTACTTACAACTAACATGCAATATTTTTTAATTTTTTGCTTTTCTTAAAACCTAAACTTAAAAACTACTTACAACTAAAATGTTGGCGCCAACTAACTTATTATATAATGTCCTAAAGCTAATGTGTTTATATTGTTTTCTAATATATATCGTTTATCATCATTTCTCGATAATGCTATTTTATTTACTTGTGTGGTATACAAATCATGTTTTTTACTTCGTATTAAATTTAGTTTCCTATATAGAGTTTCTTCCATAAATAATACTTTTTTATAGTCATCAATGTTAATCGTTTGATTGATAACGCTTTTCTTATCACTTCGCCTTTTTATTTTCTTATTTTTCTAATAGTTTTTAATAAGCATATAATTTTGCTCTTAGTCCTACAATCTGTTATCAGATTTTCCGAGCTGTTTTCAATCTTTACATTTTTACCACAAAGGCTTTTTATTTTTTCTGAGCATCTTGTTTATGCGTATTTGGGGTAATCAGATCGTAATCGAACAGGTTTATATTCCTGTGAGAGAATTATTCTATCATTCGTTTCTAGCATAACTAGCCACTAATGAATCTGTATTTGTAAACAATAATTTTTGCTTTTTTCATTATATTTATTTTTTATATGATTTAAATGAAAAGTCATCAACCGTTAAAGTCTCTTTTTACTTAATTCTAAAATAGACATTCCTACATAGATAGGTTTATCAAATCTTAGTTATTTTTTTTCAAATATGATAAGCTTAGCTATTAATTTTCTGCAAAGAATATTCTTCTAAACGCAATCCTCCAAACTTTTGGTTTATTTTACTCAAATTTTTTGGAGCTCAAGTGGTTGAGCTCTTTAGCAGGCTTTATATAACTCAGTCGTCACATCTTACCCTTTTTGCGTACAATCCCACGTTTTTCCAAATACTTGGTCTTGCAAGCAAGTTTATCAAATGACATCCATGGTTCAAATTCATTCTTGCGCTTCCTTTTCTTTCTCGTGTTAAGAATCAATGTATGAATTTCATCAATCGCTCTGATTAATTCTAATATTCTATGATTTTCGTTAGTTTCATCTTATAATTCAACCGTGTTTTAAATTCTATAGTGTATGATTATAATTTTCTTATTATTCAAGTTTGGACTAAGTTTGAACTTTATCTAATTTTATATTTTCTGCTGCTAAGGGGTAATCGTTATGTAAATTGTGTAGTTCTTTAGGATATTCCAAATCAACTTCTAAAAAATATCTTTTTCGATTCACTCACTGATGTCCAAACATAAAATCGTTAATGTTTTTCATCCATTTAAAATTTCGCGTAGGCAAATACCTGAGACATTGCCAACATAAAATTATTTAGCTCTAAATAACGTGATTCGACTATGCGGTTGAGCTTTGTTATAAGTTTCATGAATCTCTGGATTATTAGCTTTCGAATATCTATGTGTTATAGTACTGTTTCTTCCTCTAATCCCCTTTTCTATCATCAACAACATATCCAGATCTTTTAATAAATCTAATTTTACTTTCGTTTCTTTTAATAATGCATCCCAAGATAACCTTGGAGATGTAAAATAACGTGCTGGATCTAATTTATAAGTATCTAAGCAAGTTGTTCTAAAGTTTTCAAACACATCCGCTAATAATAATGTATCAGATTGTAAGTATAACATATGGTAATCTTTAAATGTTTTACAATTAAATTTTGTCCAGATAGTCTGCGCATGTTTGTAGTCCTCGTTTGTTATATCTTCATTATTTAAAATATTATAAAATTTCTCTTTTTTAGGCAATTTTTCTTGGTTAAATTTTGCTATATCATCCATCCAGTCGTATGGATAAAATTCCTTTACGTTTTAGTAGCTGAAACTGTTCATCTTGATAATATTTGTATAAATTCTTTAAATTTTCATTTTCTAAATTTGATGCCAGTTTAGCTAGGGACGATGACATAAATCTAAAACTATCGAGGAATCTCAATTCCATGCTTGTTGAAATTGTTCCTTCATCAACTTTTATAAACTGACTGAAACTTATATAAGTTTCATCCGATTGAGGAATTGCTTTTAATTCACCATCGGTACGTCCAAATTTTTTAACGAATAAATGAGCATCATATTTAGATAAGTTGTGCATTATTATTGGAATAAATTTAGGATTTCTAATTTGTAAATTACAACTTCTGTGAGCAGGTCCTCTATATTCTCCTGTTAAATGATTATGGTCTCTTACTTTGAAATCGTTTTCTGTATATTCTCTTTTACATACATAACAACGATTAGCATTTTCATGATTCATTTTTTTCTTCTGAAGTTAAATTCATTGGTTTGTTTATTCTCAATAATTCATAAATTCTTTTTGATTCTGAAATTAAATATTTTGTAAACGTTTTAGGTGCTTCGTTTCCTTCATATATTTCGAGCTTTGAATATTCATCTACATCACATTTCGTATAACAACACCAACTGTTTGGTTGATGTTTCTGTAAGTTAATGGTATAAGATTCTTTAGGATTTGGTTGACTCGTTTGTATCTTTTGTAAGGTGCTTTCAAAATCTGCATATATAACAAATGGATGTCTGAATTGTTTATAATACAGTTTAAATTGAACTTGACCTTCAGATAATTCCATTCTCACCGGTTTATGAATACTACATTCTGGTATATGATTATCTAATAATTCTTTTTTATAAAAACTATGCAAACAGAATCGACATGGATAAGTTTTCTCTTTATGACTCAAATGTTTCATCAGTATATAATGCGTATTTTTATCATTTGATATTGAAAGTAAATCAACATGTTTAGTTTTCTCAACTTTTGTAATTCTTAAAGGATATAATATTTCTTTCTCATCTAGTCCAAATACGTTAACTGACACATCATTTTGGTTCTCAAACTTAGTAATCTGTTTTAATTGAACTTGGAATTCTATTCCTTTCCAATTGTAATATTAAGATACTTCTTTTATTCTTTTTGATAATCTCTGTGGATTTCTTTCTGTTAAACAATCAGATCTTGCTATACACCATTTGAAACATTCGTTATCATTTTTATTTTGAATGTTAATCAATCCAAATTTTTGGTTTTTATATTTAGCTGGAGTTTCAATATATGAAGAAGCTCTTAATGGTTTATATTTTGCTATTTTTATTTCAAAATCTAAAAGTTTATTGATGATCCATCCTGATCCTTCTCTTGTAAATTTACATATTTTTTCTTCAATTTTATTGATCATTTCATGAATAGTATCTTTTATTTGAGAATTATTTGTTATACTTGTCATGGAACCGCTATTAAACCAAATTGAATCGTTTGTTTTCTTCCATCAGGTAAATATTTATAAAATTCAACAAAAATAGAGAGACTCAGTTTTAAATTTTCCCAATTTTGTTCTTCAATTTTTTTTCTGAATTATACTTATCATATTATTAATATACAACCTCGGATCAATGATTTTTATATTAGTATAACAATATGCTTTAAAATTACCTTGAATTCCTTCTCGACAATTTTTATAATCACATTGCATTAAATTTTTTTGATGAATCTTACTTTTCTCGTGAATTTTAAGGTTTAGAACGCTTTTATTACACATTGAGCATAATTTCTTTTTATCATCAAAATAATTCAAATTAAGCAATGATTGATTTGTATTTTTCATATGTTTATTACTTCTTACATGAATTTTAAAATTTTTAATTTTAGTATTACAGATCTCACAAGTTGTCATTTTATTATAGATTTTTTTATTATAAGTCAATTTTGGATTTTGCTCATCCCCAGATCTTGCCATTTTATTATAGATTTTTTTATTATAAGTCAATTTTGGATTTCCGTTATTCTTGAATTTCATAATTTTTATTAGCTCTGATTTGTTTTCCATCTATTTATTATAGAGAAAAAAGGTTTTCTGATTTATTAATACAGATACTGATAGAATTAAAGAACTCTTAGATGTAAAATTCTTCAATAGAGAAAATATTGAAGAATTTGAAAATCGTTTAAAAACCTTGATCGGTTTCATATCCTTAGTAAAATATTTACTGAATCAAAAATAAAAGGGGAAAATATTATATTTAAAATTTTTAAATATAATGCTCATATCCTCCTTTTTACTTGATTCAATTCCATTTGTTAATCTCACATATTTTCTTCCACATTTCATTGTATTCATTTAATGTAATTTCTCTTTTATTAGAAACTTTCTGAAAAATCAAATATATTCATTTGACACCAACATAACGGAGTAATTAAAATTTAAATGAACATTAACTTGAATTTTTTTCTTTCTTGAATTCTTTATCTCCTGTTGAAATGTCTCTTCTAATTCATCATTGAGATTTAATATTTTATCATAATTATTTTTTATATCTTTATTATTTTTATAATATTTATCAATAACTTTCTCTAAATATATTCTTGGTGAATATTTTAATGGTTTATTATAATTATTTTGCGTATATTGCGAATGAGAAGCTTCATAATAATACTCAGAATTATTATTATTTATTTCAATATTTTTTAAAAAATTACATGATTTACAATTTTCGTTAGTTTCGTGTTTGTGTAATGAACACAATATTTCCATATTTGTTTAAGAAATTTATTATAATCATTTCAACTTCACTCCGTAAGCAAACGCTTTACAAGTAAGTATGTAAAGACGGGGAGCGAAGCGTCTACCAGCATATTTGCGACCGAAGGGAGCAAGTGTGCTGGTAGCCCCGTTTTACATACTACTTATATATATATATATATATATATATATATATATATATATATATATATATTATGAAGCCAATATAAAAATAAATATACTAATTTAAGTTATCTATTTCTACATATATATATATATATATATATATATATATATATATATATATATATATATTATTATATATATTATATATATAATATATATATAATATATTTATATATATATAATATATATATATTAATATATATATATATTAATATATATATTATAATATATATATATACATATATATACTATATATATATATAATATACATATATATATATATATATATATTATAATATAATTATAATAATATATATATATTATATATAATATATATATATATATATTATATATATACTATAATTATATATATATATATATATTATTATTATATATAATATATATTATTTATATATATATATATATATATATATATATATATATAGTATATATAAATATTTATATATATATATATACTATATAATAATTATATATATACTAATATATATATATATATAATATATAATAATATATATATATATTATATATATATATAATATGTAGTATATATATATACTATAATATATATATTATATATATATAATATATTATATAGTATTAGATATATATATATATATATATATATATATATTAATATATATATATATTGGTAACGGAAGCTGCGTTGATGTACGATGCTGTCCACTTAATTCCTCAAGCCTCTCAGTGATCTCGAGGGTTCCATGAGTTCAGATTTCAGGTCTTTATTGTGGGAGACAAAACATGGCAACATGGAAATTCTCGTCATAAATTACATGAAATGGGTTGGTCACGTGCTTTTTCGTTTCTTTTTTAATTTATTAATAAAATTGAAGATTTTACCTCATTTGTTCTGGTGATGAAACCATTTTCATAAAATAAACAAGAGAAATATGGTGAAGAAATGTTTTCTTCTAAGAGTTTAGATCAATTTGCTTTGAGGAACTATTTATAAATTTATCCGCACATATTTTCCTAAATATTATAAATAGTATTTAATAAAAGTAATTTTGCAAATTTATATTTTTACTTTATCTTTAATCCATATATATTTAAATTTAAAGATTTTAAATCTTATTCTTATCTTGAAATCTTGATGAAAGCTTGTTTGAAATTATTTAAAATCTAATTTATATATATAAATCTGTTGATGCTGAAAATAATATTACCAGATTTTAATTAAAAGGAATTAGTTCCATTAATTGAATTTTCCTAAAAATGCTAATATTAACTTGCATTTTATTATTTATTTCACTTGACAGTATAGTTCACGACGGTTTGGAGAACTATAGGCCAAGTGGAGTTTCATATCTTCCCCCGATGACGAAGAAGTTTTGAAATGACATATTCATAGTGTTCCTGAATGTCTGGTGCACCAAAACGCAAGGAAATGCCAGCATGTCCTGGAGTACGTAAGATGCAGGCATGGAGGGTATGAATGGAATGAAACAGGAAGACTGACGACAATGAACTCGTTGACAGAATAAATTCAAACGTGAGAATCTTCAGACGACTACAATGGGATCCAAGACCGCAACATGTTCCACGAGCCTTATGAAACCTGGAATGCATTCCCAAACTTAACATTCATCTTAGTCTTTTTAACAAGGTTCAGGTTTATGGCATAACGGGGCTCATCAGTTTTGATGCAGAAGGATTTCCGAACTGACGCGATTAGAAATCACTGAACTATGAACAGAAAGAAGGGAATGAAGAAGGTTTGATTTTGAATTTTAATATTTAGTATATATATATAATACTATATATATATATATATCATATATATTATTATTATATATATATATAGTTATATATTATATATAGATATATATATATATATATACTATATATCTATATATATATATACATATATATCTATATATATATATAATATTATATATATATATATATATATATATATATATATATATATATATATTTATATATTATATATATATATATATTATATATATAATATTATATATATATATATATTATATATATATATATATTATATATAACTATAGTATACGTTAATAGTTTTGCCTTGTGTTATATGAAATTAATTTACATTTTACTTTTGTAGTCATGAGAATGCTTAATATTTTTCGAAATGGAGAGTTTATTAATTAAATGATTAATATACGTATATAAATTATATATAATATATATATAGTAGTATTATATTATATATATATATATAGTATAATATAATATATATATATATAATAAGATATATATACTATATATTAAAATATATATATATATTATATATATTAAATACTATTAATATATATACTATTAATATATATATATATATATTATAAATATAATATATATTATATATATATATATACATACATTATAATATATATATAATATAGTATATATATATATATTTGATATATCTATTATATAGTATATATAATATATATTATGTATATATATATAGTATATATATATATATATATAATATATATATATATATATATATATATATATATATATATATTAAATATATTATATAATATTTAAGTAAATTAGTTATATATATATATATATATATATATATATATATACTATATATATATATATGTATATATATAAATATATATATATATAATATATATATATATAAAATAAAATATATATAATATATATAAATACTATATTCTACTATCTACACTATCATATTTATATATATATATATATATATATATATATATATATATATATATATATATACGGTTATATTATATTATATATATACTATATATATATATATATATATATATTATATATATTATATTATATTATATTATATATATAGTATATATATATAATTATATTAATATATAATATATAATAGTAAATATTATATATTAATTATATAATATATATTAATATACTATTTATTATAATTATTATATATATTTATATATATATATATATATAATATATTATTATATTATATATATATATAAAGGAAAAACCAATATTAGCTGTTTAAATAAATTTATATAGGACGTTTCGTGGACGTGACTGTCCACTTCATTCAGCTATTAAATGGACAGTCACGTCCACGAAACGTCTTAATTTTATAAACAGTATATTTGGGGTTTTTCCTTCTAAAAACTACACGTTTAGTGTGTTCTGCCATCTATATATATATATATATATATATATATAGTATATATATATATTATATATATATATATATATATTTATATATATATAATATATATATATAATATATATATATATATATAATATTATATATATATATATATTAAGATAGGTAGGTCATCTGGACTAGCAGGAGGTGCTAATTATACAAGGTCTCTAAACCAGAAAATATTTGAATCTGGGATTAATCTGCAAACAAACTCTTAGGTCTTCTGCACAAAGTAAAGTAGTAAAAAATCAATAATTTGTTATTTTTTCAAATATTCTTTATTTTTTGCAACTAAAGTAAAATTTCTCTGAAGTGAAATAACTTTAGAAATACAATATTTTTTTTGAACATCCTTTTGTGTTGGAAAGTGAGGTAGTCGTACAAGAAAAGCATGAGAGCTATATGCAAAGAAGAGAAAATGATTGAATTAGAATTGCAAGATAAACAAATATGTATTGTTACAAGAGGAGAATCATGAAATGGCATTTAAATGTGTGATAGAAGAGTACTATGTGGATTGTGATTGTAGGGTCAAACTACGGTCATAGGATTGACAGAGAAGAAAATTGTGTGTAAATCGAATTCACACTGGCTGTCCTGAAGGGAAGAATTATGTTGCTAGAGAGTTCAATAATTACTGTTTTGCGTTTCCACATAAATATGGCTTTCAAGTAAGACACTATCTTGTGAAGAATATCTTTTAGGGCAAAAAAAGAAGGAGTAACACGAATGACAGTGGTAAACAGAGAAGGAAGCGATCGTAATTTTCAAAGATAATAATGCTTTAAAATTCAAGGAAGAATCGCTATGACAAGATTCAAGATCTCACATCAACATTTCCTCAAAGATTATAATTAAGGAGAAAAATTAATATCTGAGCAAGTGTAGTAAAATGCACACGTTGCTAGAAGTTTACTAAACGATGTGCAATGGGCTCAAAATGACTGAGATCGGAAACTGACATGTTTGGAACTGCAATTGCTTGTAAATAAAAATTAATGATTGTCAATAGCATCTGATGCTAGCCAGAAGTAGCCGTAGATTTGCGAAGTCTGTCATAGGACGCCTATGTCATTCTGCTCACTCTGATTTGAGAATGTGAATTTGCATATTTTTGAGAATCGTTTAATTTAGAAACCACTCTGTTGTTTGTGTGAGGTTGCTACGTATAAAAGCAGTTGAATGGCTTTTGGGGAGAATTATCTTTTGTGCATCTCGAGGAAAGATTCACAAATTTTCCAAGATTTCAAAGTATCAATGAACAAGGTTAAATCTAATGTATGTCTCCAAAGCAGAGATTCTCACTCTCTTGCTTTGATATTCCATATTTGAATTGGAAAGAGGTTTTTGGCGACTCTTGTACAAGTACATGATGGTTTTGCTGATTAATAAAAAAGAAATTCATAATTAAGTGTATTTTTTAAGCTCTTGATGAGATTGGGATAGATCAGATTTTCGCATTCTGCATCTGCATTGGTTCTTTTATTCAAAATTCTTTTAAAATTCAGATACTAAGATATCTTTAAGTAATTATGTTGTCTGCTGTTCCATTGTCACTGATTTGTTGGAATCTCCTGAAATTTATTCCTCATAATTCGGCTTTTGCAGCTACGAAAATTATATTATTATTATTATTGATTCATTATTATTATTATATTATTATTATTATTAT